>JAINUG010000229.1:1094513-1104513 GCA_029706075.1 Aldrovandia affinis
ACCCACACGGTCTCAGACAGTTCAATAACTCATCCTCCACAAAACTCACCGTAGACATTGAGACTGTCTCCATTAGTACATTCAGCACACTCACACACACACTTACACACACACGCACAGTCATACACACACACTCACACACACACTCACACACACTTACATGCACACACACACACACACACACACACTCACACACACACACTCACACACACACACACTTACACACACACACACACACACACACACACACACACACACACACACACTAACACACACACACCCCCACACACACACCCACACATACATACACACACACACATGCATACACACACTCACACACACTTACACACACACACACACAAACACACACACACACTCACACACACATGCATACACACACACACACACACACACACACATGCATACACACACACACACACACTCTCACACACACTTACACGCACACACACACTCACACACACACTCACACACACTTACACGCACACACACACACACACACACACACACACACACACACACACGCACACACATGCATACACACACACACACACACACAGACACACACACACATACGTACTCACACAATTGTTTAACCTCTCACACCATTAACTCCCTGTCATAGTCTGTACTGCATATGGGGAAATGTCAAAACCTGTATATATGTGATCACATGAATACCTGTGAGATAGATGTGGCATTACATGGTGTACATGTGGAAATATGGGGGTCTGGAAAACAAAGCTGTCAAATGACATCACAAAGACCCCAATGACATCACAAAGACCCAATGACATCACAAAGACCCATAATGACATCACAAAGACCCATAATGACATCACAAAGACCCAAATGACATCACAAACACCCACAATGACATCACAAAGACCCAATTGAGATTAAAAAGCCTGGAGCCTGGAGCCATCGAACCCGAGCACCCTTCTCCTGCTTGCCGAGATGCAGCTGGTGCCACTTTTGACCTTTGACCTTTTAGGCTACCGACACCACAATTCACCAAAACCCTCCACGTCACGTGTGCATTCTCCAACAGACTCCCACAGCAGACCGAGGCCAAGGCACTGATGGAACAGCAGCGTAAAAGCCGTTTTTCACTTTCAGTACAATACATATTTCAAGCCAGAATGTACCTGAATGTACCACAAATCTTTTTTTAATACCTTCTATTTGTATATTTTAATAGTTGTTTTGTGTTCAGGGGAGTGTCCTTCCATGGTGCTGTAATTGACAGTTATGTGTGTGAAACAGAGAACTGCAGAAATACTTCTGAACTAGAATGATGTGAGCTTTTGAAACGCAGAAGCCTGCAGCGTCGGGAAGCAAGAGGAGTTTGTTTTTATTCATCATTTTTTCATCAAGTTATTTTAAGTGATAGACCATGCAGTGCTTTCCCCTGCCACTCACACATTCAGCTTTGAGTTTATAAGAACAGAATGTGGTCAAACGCTGGGCATGATTTCAAAGAGAGGGTTTCTCCAGAACACGCTGCGGAATACTTCCACAGGCCGTCGGCACCAAAACACTCCGAATAACAAGCAGACAGAGAGCAGAGCTGGGAGTGTTTCCAGTCAGACGGAAAAACACAAACACGCAGCAAGCATCTGAAACTCATTTTAAAAGAGAACTTAAAAGATTAGCTGATAGGCAAAAAAAGATCCACAAATAAACAAACAGGCTGCCCCTGCACATCGTATTTTATGTGCCTCAAAGCGGAGTCCCCAAATTTACTCACAAACCCACCACCAGCCACCCTACCAAGTGGACCAATCAGGATGAGCAGATTTAACATCGTCTGAGTCATCAGCGCGCTGACTGGACGTGTGTAGACGTGTGTGTGTGGTTCTGTGTCTCATCCTTCACTGCTAACCTTCAGTGTGATTTTATCTGTGTGATGTTACCGGCTCTTTATTGCTCTGTGAAGTGCTCCGTTCTTTTTATCTTCGGTTATATCAAATGTTTGGCTTTTAATTTTTTTTTTTAATGTATGGCAGATGTCAAAAAGTCTCAGTACTCGATATCAGTCCATTTGATGACATTTTACATTGTACATTTTAAGCATTTAGCAGACGCTCTTATCCAGAGCGACTTACAAGATGTGCATAAATAGATGGAAGGAATATTCATTGTTCGCACAAGAGGTCAGTGCAGTAATACAGAGATAGACATCATTGCAGGCAGCTGCGTACCATACCTGTAACACTGGGAAGGAAAAGTTAGTATTACAAAAAAAAAATTACATTTTATTACATTTTGTATTAAATTGAGCAAGTAGGCAGTGGTGATGACAATTAGCTAGATGTACAGAATTCAGTGGTAGTGGAGTCTGAAAAGGTGGGTTGATGAGAAAATAAAGTGGGCTTAATACCTGTGTACTTACAACCTTAAAACGGCTTATGTAATTACACATGTGTAACAATTTATAAAAAATTATTCCAATTTACAGATGTTAACCATCGTATTATAGGAAGATGTGATCTTATATTCTTCACACAAAAAGCATTCTGGTTTGAAAGTCTGTGTTCACGTGTTGAAATGAGTACGTTGGGCATTTGTTATACTTTGTAACACTGGAGTTATTTCCTGTGAACAGGTATCTTTAATCACCTTATATCTTTGTCTTACACCTTATATCTTATATATATATATATATACATATTTATATATATCACCTTATCACCAGGTGTCTTTGTGTACTGTGCCCACTGTCGTTTTAAATGTTGGTCACCTGTATGTAGTAACAGGGTACACACTCTGTCAAAGCTTCACACAACTAAGACCACACACCCTGTGTGAAGGCAAAATACTGCAATGAACATTAAACGGAAATAAACTGTGAGACTTGCTTTACCTGCCTTTCCTCAGATTCATGGAGACTCAAAATCTATTTTCTTTTTCTACTGTTTTTCTCCCCATTTTTCATATCCAATTATACCCTCCTTTTTCACGTCAATTATCCCCTCCCTCATATATCTTCAAGTTTGCTGCCGTAGTCCTGATGCCGGCAGTGACATGCAGCTGGGCCCCGCCTCCTCCGAGCCGGAACCCGCCAAGCCGTCACCGTAACTCCGGTATGCACACAGAGCCACTCCTATACGCAGCGAGCTCGTATCGGCTTCCCTCCCCCCCTCCCTGGGGCGGACAGCCAATCGTTGCCCCCTAGTGGCACTCCCGGCCAGAGCAGATACGTTGCTGCAGGTCGCTAATTCAAAATGTATTGATCACAGAGAGGAGAGGAGGTTTATTTCTGTGGGTTATCAGGAGGGGCAGTGAACTGTGTCAGACAGGATGAGAGAGCGTATCTGCAAATCCTCATATCGCTGCACGTGTCTGAGAACAGGGCTTTGACAGGAGGAAGGCAAGAAATAAATAAAATTGGAGCGAGGTTTGCCTAGGCAATATGGGATCGGCTGTGATTGCAATATTGTGCCACCCCTTTTGCCTGGAAATAAGTTTAGATTTCTTTCCACTCCGTGACACAGACATGGCGAAATCCTTTCATGCGATCGAGATGGTTTCAGGTGCGCGGGGAAGGAGTAATGAAATGCGGTCGGCATTTGCCTCGTGAGGACAGCTGAGCTCACGACCGACACTCGCTTCAAAGCTACAGCGTGCGCTACCTGGGCTAAATCTGGACGCTCACTTCCACGTGAACAGATATCTCCATCCCTGAGCTTGTGCCGAGTGAACATTCCTCCGTCAGTGACTTTGCTGGCAAAGAAAATAGATAAACAAAAATATCTCATCAAATTAAAAATGCAGAACCCTCTGCCTTCGTTCAAAACAAAGGGGTTAATGACTCTGCCCCCTAGTGGTGGGCAGAGCAAACAGCCACAGAGAGAGGTTTGCTGAAACCCTGCGTGGATGAAGATGGAAGAACATTTACACTTGCATGTATGGCATTTAGCAGGCGCTCTTATCCAGAGTGACTTACAAGATGTGCATTAATGCATGGTAAGAACAATCATAGTTTGCGCACGAGATCAGTGCAGTAACATTGCAATAGACATTGTAGTTGGCAGCTGCACATCGTACCTGTAACACAGGGAAGGAAAAGTGTAGTAAGACACACTCAGCGAGTTCGCCTGAGAAAGGGTTGCACATTTTATTTCTATATTTCATGCCCCCCCCCAGAGCCACCAGAGCCCCCCCACACACTGGTTTCTCTCTCGTCTGTGCTCCAGTGGGGCATGTGATGGGACAGTCTCTCACTGCCTCCCAGGGTAACCGCTTGTCCCGCTGATGACAGGCAGAAGCAGTTCCATTTTTATTGTGATTGATTCAGGGTCTGGTCCATTTCTTTTCCCTTTTTTATGGAAATTAATTTGTCTCAAGGTTTTTTCCTCCAACAGATCCAGGCACTTGGAGTTGGAACACCATCTGGCAGTGAGGTGTGGCGTGGGGACGCTGGCATTCCTCCACAACCGACCCCCGGCAGGGTGGGGGGGGGGACGGGACTGACGGAAACAAAGCTACATAAAGTACTACATCTTTGGCTTTGCTCACTGTTCAGCATCTTCCACAAGCACACAGAAGGGCTGCCACAGGCCCTGAAGCAAATGTCACCTCCTGACTCAGTCAGATCCAACAGTACAATTCAGTTTTATCCCATTGCTTTGTATTTAAAAAATAAAAAAATAAAAATCATATTTTCAGTTTCTTTTCCGTTTCAGTCGTAATATGACATTGTTTCTCATTCATTCCTGTATTAATTAAATGTAGATCCATATGCATTGTTTATTTCAAACCCTACTGTAAAGAAACAGACCATATTTCTGACGAGATCGGGGGGTGGGCAGTTCCGGTCCTGGAGGGCCGTGTGTGTGTGCAGGTTTTTGTTTCTACCAATTACCCCTGTGGCTCAATTAGCTAATTAGTTGGATACGCCAATGCTGGTCCACTTGTAGATTAGACCACAGTAACATGTTTCATATGGGAACACAAGAACAGTCTTCAGCTGTCATTCATGGGCTTATAAACAAGTTTAGCTAAAATGTCAGATCATGTAAATTATTGAGTTAATTAAACGGATACGTGCAGCAAATTATGAGCAGTTCAGTTGGTGGATTATTGAGTAAAAAATAACACAAAATAATACAGAATATATCGAAAGTAACAAGGCAGATCAAATAAATTATTAAAATATGGTTTGTTAAAAGTATGACTTAAATATCTCTTATTGTTAAAATATAAATTGCATCACCTCGATGTCACATGTTGTCCGTTCCTTTACAGCATATAAGTCCCACAAACAATTGCGCACGTAAATATATTAAGATAGTTTCAGCTTCAGTAGCTTAGGCTACTACACTTTTTACATATTAAATACTATTAAATTACTCTTTATGTAATATTTTGTTACACCACGTTATCGTACCTGTCATCTATGTTCTATACCTAGGAACAACACACTTGATACAATAAACTATTAAAATAATAGTTTACATTTTAAAAATTTAAAGTTCGTTAAAAGAGGCTGGCAGTGTAGCATGATGGTTAGGGAGCTGGGCTTGTAACTCAGAGGTTGTAGGTTAAATTCCCAGGTGGGGGCACTGCTGTTGTACCCTTGAGCTAAAGGTACTTAACCTGAATTGCTTCAGTAAAATATCCAGCTGTATAAATGGATTGTATGTAAAGAAATGTAAGTCTGTATAAGTCGCTCTGGATAAGAGCGTCTGCTAAAATGTAAAATGTAAATGTAAGTGTAAGTGTAAGTAGGCCAGTGTGATACAAATGAAACTGAATTCACTGCAGGGCCTACTGTTACGATTGGGCACTCCAACTGTGGAATAAAGAAAATAAAAATCAGTTTGAATTTATTTTCCTGTAGCCCGTGTGTGCTCGATGCCTTTGTCTGGGAGGCGTTTGCACACTCTGTGGTTCGTTGTCTTCTCCTCTGATCTCTCACAGAACATTGGCTTTCTGTTGAGGCGTCTGATTACACAGCAATGCTGTCAAATAAACAGGAGCCCACCTGATTCCGTGCCTTCTCCGCTTGGCATTTTGTGATATTCATTTCAGAGTCAAACAAGCCCAGGTGTTATCGAACAATGCCAAGGATCAAAAGAGACTGAAAGTGAAATTTGTGCCTGGTGAATTTTAAACACACAGGGGGTTATTCATAAAATGTTAGCACTGTTTTTCAGACAACAAAATTCACACGTATTTAATTGATGTGTGCTTCATATTCAGCATGATAGACAAAGCAAGGATGATCTAGGGTGAGTTTTCTGAAGAATTTACCCATGTTATGCCGCGTGGACAACACGGGTGGTGAGGTTTTATCTACCAATCTGTGCTCCAAATGGAACACAAGAGCAAACAGAAATACCTCAGTTTACACCCTCAGAAATACAGGTACAACTGGGGTACACTTTTATTCCTCGTGGTACAAATGTGTTCCTTTCAGTTCATCGTACCTTCAAAGGTACACATAAGATTTAAGGTACGGATTTGTACCATTTACCAGTGAAAAAAGGGTAGGGTATTCAGTACCCTCAATTGTCAGTACCCTAAATTGTGTGTGGCTCAGTAGGTAGAGTGTGGTTCTGTGTGGCTCAGTAGGTAGAGCGTGGTTCTGTGTGGCTCAGTAGGTAGAGTGTGGTTCTGTGTGGCTCAGTAGGTAGAGCGTGTTCTGTGTGGCTCAGTAGGTAGAGCGTGGTTCTGTGTGGCTCAGTAGGTAGAGTGTGGTTCTGTGTGTCTCAGTAGGTAGAGTGTGGTTCTGTGTGGCTCAGTAGGTAGAGTGTGGTTCTGTGTGGCTCAGTAGGTAGAGGGTGGTTCTGTGTGTTTCAGTAGGTAGAGTGTGGTTCTGTGTGTCTCAGTAGGTAGAGCGTGGTTCTGTGTGTTTCAGTAGGTAGAGTGTGGTTCTGTGTGTCTCAGTAGGTAGGGCATGGTGCTGACAGCGCTTAGGTTGTGGGTTCGATTCCCGTTGGGACCACATACAGTATACTGATAAATGTATACATTCACTACAAGCGTCTGCTAAATGGCATATATTACCCTACAGGGCACTGCCACAGTGATGAGCATTTGTAGCGCGTAGGTACAATATGGTACCTCCCCTCTGGAATGTGACTGGTTTAAATTCTACAGAACACTCCCCTAAAAAGCGTTCTGCTCTTCAGCTCTGATAGGACACCGCCTGTAGTGGCGATGCAATCCCTCTGCATGTCAGGAGTTTGTGAGCACTTCAGTTTTACTTGTGACCTTTTTTTTAATACAGTGTCATCATGCACCTAAATATTAAAGTGTCAATGTTATTCAGGGTATTCATAATTTATGTCCGGTCTTTTAGCTACAGGGGGGTTCAGGCCTCGCACTGTGTCGTGGGCGCGGTGGAAATTTATCGCCTTTCGCGTCTCATGCATATGGATGATGTGAGGGCGCTGCCGGTATTCGATGGGACATGGCGTCGCGGGGAAGAGCGAGTGACCCTCAGCGAAAGCCCCGTTTGTGAACGACGAGGAATTAACGCTCATCGAGACACCGCTCCCAACAAATGTGTGTGTTTTTCGACCTTGTTCTTATTATAAAAAAAGATTCAAAAACTAAAACGTGAAGCAGAAGGAGGCACTTTTAAATGGATAAATGGACACCTTTATTCCACAAAGGCACATGCATTTTATATCAGATATGAGTAAATGCATACATGCAGGTAAAAGTCATACCCTATAATGGATTAAACTGAACTGAGAATGAGAGTTTAGGAGACACATAAGTCCAGGCTAGATGCAGTACTAGATACTCTTTAGATTAGGACATGACGAGCCTAGATGGGCTGAACGGCCCGTTCTCCTCATTATGTATTCTTATGTTCTTATGTTCTCATAAGAAGGCAGCAGGAGAGAGTAGAATTAACGGCGACTGGTTAGCTATCAGTTCTTGCCCACGCTCCGTATTGAAGTGTGTATAGCCTTATAATGTGGAAATCGATACAACAGGGAAATGTTTCAGCTCACAACAGGCTGGGTGGGAATGAGCTGCTCTTACTGTGAGCCCACGGGTTAGGGGTTGCATAACCATAGCTATTACAACTGCAAACAAATGGCATATAGAAGGTACCATGCATTTTCGGCTGCCAAGAATGGGAACAGATTGAATATGCTTTACAAACTCCAGTTTTATGTCCAAAATGGCAAATGAGATCTATAATGTAATGTACAATATATGCCATTTAACAGAGGCTTTTATCCAAAGTGACTTACAGTAGTGAATGCATACATTTTTCAGCATATGGGGTCCCAGTGGGAATTTAACCCCCCAAATGTAAATATAAAAAAATAATATCAATATTAATAATTTCCCCATAATTCCAGGCCCCATTTTTAAGATCATTTTTATTTTACCTATATTTAACCAGGAAGTCCCATTGAGATACGTGATCTCTTTTACAAGGGAGACCTGGCCAAGACAACAGCAGCAACAAAACATACAGTATATCATACGTAAAAACATAAAAACACACATGATAATAAAGTGCTTTGATTGGAGGGGATACAACATGTTACCAGTCTACAGAAAACAACGACACTCTTCCTGCAAAGAGGTCTGTATCAGGGATTTAAATTCACTAAGAGAAATCAGGGTATCTGAGTGGGTAAGCGCTCGTAACCCATTCCATGCCAGTGCGATGTTTAGAGTTAGAGTTAGAGTTAGGGTTATGGATAGAGTTAGAGTTAGAGTTAGGGTTATGGATAGAGTTAGAGTTAGAGTTAGGGTTATGGATAGAGTTAGAGTTAGAGTTAGGGTTATGGATAGAGTTAGAGGGGGCATGGGGGGGAGGGGAGAGGGGGGTGGTGACATCACAAGACGGTGACAGGACCCAAACAACATCACAGGATTGTTTCTACTCAGACCCTTCAAATGGAGGGAGATTCTCCGGGGGTTTGGGGGATACACCCAGGAGTTTCGAGGCCTGGCAGGGAGGAGGCCTTCTCTCTCTCTCGCCCCCTTATGGCTGGAGGCCCACCCCGCGAGGGGAAGACCTGTCTTTTGAATAATTTGAACAATGATTCTCTCACCAGCGCTCTTTAACAAGCTCCAGGGGCACCAGAGGAAAGGAGGAGAGGAGGAGGAGAGGAGAGGGGAGGAGAGGGGAGGAGGAGGAGGAGGAGGAGAGGGGGAGGAGGAGAGGAGAGGGGAGGAGGAGAGGAGGGAGGAGAGGAGGAGAGGGAGGGAGGGAGGAGGGGAGGAGAGGGAGGGAGGAGGAGAGGAGAGGAGGAGAGAGGAGGGAGGGAGGAGAGGAGAGGAGAGAGGGGAGAGAGGAGAGGAGGAGAGAGGAGGAGAGGAGAGGGAGGAGGGGAGGAGAGAGGAGAGGGGAGGAGAGGGAGGAGGAGAGGAGGAGAGGAGAGGAGGAGAGGGGAGGAGAGGGGAGGAGAGGAGAGAGGAGGAGGAGAGGAGGCTCATGAATCAAACATGGCCTCTATTACCGTCGAGTCCCGTCGAGCAAAGCAATCTTTGGACATGTGGAGGAGGCTGAAATAAGCTCTTTTTAAGCAGCTTTGTGACAGTCAGTGTGTAATCTGCATTTACTGAGGGATTTTCCCAAAGTGTTTCTGCTCCCAGAGAAAGAGAATTAAAAATATATAAAACTTACCCCCCGGATTTCATTCAAGTAAGCAGTAAATGCTGAAAGGTACAAATCTATCAAGTGGAAACACATGTTTGTGTAAAATTTAAATTAAATGATTATTCCTTTCACCCCCTCATTCCATTCTCACAGTAGCAGACCAACCCTCCTGTTCATGCCATGTTTAAATTGCTGCTGTATCACATTAAGGGCGAAGGTACAGGACTCAAACAGAGGTCCCCATAGTTATTACTGGCTCCCTGTTCAGCGTGTGGTGTGTGGAGCAGTCCGTCACACAAAGAGAAACATAAATAAACGCAGTCAACATTTACATTTACATGTTTAAGCATTTAGCAGACGTTCTTTTTAAATTGAGTTTTCTGTTGCTATAATGTGGCA
>JAINUG010000229.1:1107013-1144513 GCA_029706075.1 Aldrovandia affinis
TTTCAGCACATTACAGTCACGTGCTTTTAATAGGGGATTTGCGTGAGCATGTGCATGTGTGTGTGTGAGGGCAGATTAGTGCATGAATTTAAAGATGATCACGCCATGCGACATGCAGATGAGAGAACACAAATGCAGACCCAGGACCTGCATCACGGTCTCTTCACGGGAAGCAGGCACAAACGATGTGCGCTGTAAGCTCATGGCAGTGACAGAGACACGTGAACTTGATTTTTAAAAAGACGAATACTCATTTAACAATAAAGGTGAGAGTAGATCAGTCAGTTTTGTTATTATTCTCTGTTATTTCTGCAGGAAGGCAGAGATTTATTGTGCTGTTTTGCTTTGGCCCGTTTGACAGATTGCCTCCCCCAAAAGGATAGCTGGGGAACATGTCTCGCGATTATGTATTGATGATATGACAGGCCAGGTGGTGAGACTCTTCCAACGCAGCACAACGCTGGCACACGATACATCCACGCTGCCAGTTAAATTACTCCAGCATTGGGGCGGTGGGTAGCGCAGCGGTCTAACGCACCGTATCTTGGCTGGTCCGATACGGTGTGCGCTGCCTGTCAGGGACGCGGTTCTAAACCCGTCTCTACCAGACCAGCCCTGGTCATCAGCCCCGATCGGGGCGGGGCGTTTGGCTGTCCGCCCCAGGGGAGGGGGAGGGTGAGCCGGCTCGGGTCCGCCGTGAAGCACGTAAGGAAGAATTAACTTGCCTCGTAGAGACAAGCGGCGGACTCGTGTGGGGAGGGCAAATCTAAATAAATAGAGGATGTAATTGCCCACTAAATTGGGGGAAAAACGGGAAAAAATCTGAAACATATTTAGATTTTTGTATTTTTACTTCAGCATTGCCCTGACCTGGGGTCAAACAATTCTCCTCTGTCCCACTTCTACGAGTCTGAGAAAGGGCCTAACTGTTGTTATCTTAAAAATTTAAAAATATATGTTGTTGGGAATTAAGCCCACCTAGATGCCATGTGTACAAAGATTCTAAGAGCAGGAGTGCAGATCTAGGATCAGTTTAGTATTTTAGCTCATAATGGATGTGGTTATGATATGGACAGGGGAAACCTGATCCTAGATCAGCACACAGAATGTTTGTACATACAGGCCCCAGGTGAATTGTACAAAAAGTTTGCAGTTTGAAGTCGTGGCTCACCGATACAGTTTTAAAGATGAGGAAATGACTGACCCCTAACTTCTGACTCCTAACCTAAAAATGTGCAAATGTACTGAACGCACCAAGAGCAACGATCAGCCACAATTAGCCCCGAGTTCACTTGACACGAAGTCAACGTTTGCCGTTCTGTCATTTATGAATACAATTAAATAAAATGTATGACTTAAATATCATAAATTGCACACAATTAATTTTTTGTGCAGTTCTCTACTCTCTACAGATATGTTTGCTTCTGCATTGCAACCATATAAAAATAATTAAAATGCCTTACCTTAAAAAAAAGCTAACTTTGTAAATTATTAACTGACAAAACCCCTCAGTTATATTAATAATGTCTCAGTTATATTATCCCTCAATTAAGACAAACCCCAAAAAGAAATGAAGATGAAAAAGATGCAAACAAGCCGCAGTATTCTCAATATTATTGTGAACGAGATGTAATAACGATGCATATCTTTAATTGAAATGAGACGAGATCACTCATTAGCATTTCATAGAAACCCCATAAATAAAACAAGGGGATGATGGTGAAGATTTTAATCGCTTAATTCTCCCGCTAAGGGGACAGATCTTCCTCTCTTTGTATTCGCACTGTGCGACGTTATTAAACCTGCGCTGTTTTCACAAAAGAGTTCAAAAGCACACATAATAATGATAAACTTCATTTTCCGATTTTACCCCGTTTTTCTCCCAATTTGGTCGCCAAATACTCCCGCTGTGCTTAGTTCAATCCCCTCCCTCATAGTTCGCTGCCATAGTCCTATGACCGGCAGTGACAAGGGCAAAGCACTTCCTCCTCCGAGACAGCACTCGTCGTGCCGTCGACTGTAATTCCGGCACCCCAGAACCACTCCTGTGTGCAGCGAACTGTGTCGGCTCCTCCTCCCTGGGGCCCTGGGGCAGACAGCCAATTGTCGCCCCCTAGAGCCGACTCTGGCACGACGGGGAATCGAACCCCGGTCGCCGTGACCAGCGTCGGACGTTGAAACCACTAGACCGCACGCGGGAGGCCATGATGACCTTCATTTCTTATCAGAGAGACAATTTGCATGGCGTATGAACACGGGCGTGTTTACAGGGACACAATGTTATTCATTAGCTCTGTGTTAGTCGCGCTGTAATCTCATTTAATCGGTTTAAGTGATGCTGGCTGGGGGAGCTCAGAGCTCGGCAATACCTCAGGAGCCCCCCACTGGCTCCGCTCCAACAGGGGGAACCTGCTGAAGATCTCAAATTAAACACGTATTCATCCCTGCGCTGGTTCAGCCGTCCCGCTGCAGTCCCGCTGGTGTCAGCGTGCTCCTGAGCGTTCGAGTCCTGGGGGACCCTGGGGTCAGCTGGTTACCGTGGTCACCCAGCGAGCACTTAACTCATCAACTCAAGCGGCTGATTGGCTCGCCTCATCTGGCTTTTGGCGTCTAAATTATTTGTCTTTTTTTCGATTTCTTTCCCATTTTTCTCCCAATTTAGTAGCCAATTACACCCTCTATTTATTTAAATGTGCCCTCCCCACATGAGTCCACTGCCGCTCGTCTCTACGAGGCAAGCTAATTCTCCGAACGCAGTGAACTCCACTTCCTGCTAGACGGAATTCGCCCCCACCCACGTTCTGGAGACTCCCTTACGTGCTTCATGGCGGACCCGAGCCAGCTCACCCTCCCCCCTCCCCCTGGGGCGGACAGCCAAACGCCCCCAGCCCCTGATCGGGGCTGACGACCAGGGCCAGTCTGGTAGAGACGGGTTTCGAACCGTGTCCCTGACAGGCAGCACACACCGTATCAGACCAGCCAAGATACGGTGGATACGGTTACGCTATCCACCGCCCTGGTTGCCGATTCTAAGGAGAAAACAAAGACCAGCCACAGCCTGTGGCCCCCCAGGACCAGGGCTGAGAACCTCTCGTTTAAGTTGCCCTGAGTCACAGTGTGCATTGAACCACTGCCAACACCTTCTGTAGCAGGGGGAATTCCTGTCCTGGAGGGCCAGTATGTGTGCAGGTTTTTGCTTCCAATGAACCTGGCACAGTTGTGTAATTCACTACACACACTGATGCTGGGTTCACATGTAGATTAGACCACAATACATGTCTAATGTAAGGACAAAGAGAACATTCCTGAGACAAACAAGAAAATAAAAGATAAAATTTCACATAATGTAAAATTATTCATTAAATAATTCATTAAACAATGATTCATTATTCAGTTATTAATTAAGAGCAGCGTTTGGCATGAAATAAAACAGATATGGTCGTCTTTACCCACCCGTGATTTATAGCATGCTTAAACAAAAAAACTAAAACAAAAAATTAAGATTCAAAACTTAATCCACATTTTTACCAGGTGACTATTCATGAGAGATCTCCATGGCAGTTTGCGCTGGTCCAAAAATCAATACACTGAACTTGCCCTTAAAAATCAGCCCACAGCTGAGGATAAGTGGAACATTGTTTTTCTATTTATTTTCAGTTTTTGCTTTTTATTCCCCATTTTTTCTCCCAATATTTAGTAGCCAATTATACCCTCTCTTTTTCATGTCAATCATACCCCCCCTCGTATGAGAGCTCGCTGCCGTAGTCCTGAGACCGGTAGTGAGTGCTGTACCGCCTCCTCCGAGCCAGCACCCGCCACGGTCACCGTAACACACAGGACCACTCCTATACACAGCGAGCTCATATTGACTTTTATCCCTCCCCCCTCCCTGGGGCGGACAGCCAATCGCTGCCCCCTAGTGGCACTCCCAGCCGATACTGGCGCGACCTGGTGGAATCAAACCCCGGTCACAGTGGTTAGTGTCGGACGTTCTTACCGCTACACCACCCGGAAGGCCAGTGGCACATTGTGAAGTGATGCCACTTTTGGTGGCAACCTCAACAGCACACAACAGACAAACCTTAACAACATTTACAGCCACCATCTTGCCCCGCCTCCGTTTTTGGCCCCCAACCCCCCTCTGGCATGGCATTCTGGGAGATGGAGTTCTTAGGTTTAACGTTAGATTGGAGATATGATTCAATTCACGTTATTTATTTTTTATAACTACTACTACTACTACTGCTACTACTACTAATACAAAAACAGCACACACACACAACACAACACACAAACCTTAACAACATTTACAGCCACAATCCGGTTACAGTTATTCAGAATTGCACATACAGCGCCAGTGGATTTGAGTCGCACAATTCAAAAACTGAAACTTCAGTAACAGCCTACAATACTTCAGCAGAATATGGAGCAACTCCATTTTATATTTAGAATGAAGTGTCCCCTTATGGGATGTGACTACATGTGCCTTTTTTGAAATGAGTAATTTTAGCTGATGTTTCTCTTCCCTGCTTTTTCTCTCTGATAAATTGACCTATTACTAGAGAGAGTAGGTACTTAGTTCTTAGTGGGAGACATCCAGGAGACCTGGGGGCTTCATTATCTATCTTTCTGGGGATTTCAATAAAATAGTTTTTCATTGAGAGCTAACACATTTCTGGGAGATTTCACATAATTTGTGAGCTATATTATTATATGATATTATTGTACACGCCTGAAGCGCAGCTCCAGGTTAGATCATGGGCGTTTATTTTAATTTTGAATGGTTTTAATTTATTTTAATGCTTGTATGTACATGTAAAGGTTTATTTTTAACTGGCAGTCTGTCCAGGGACTGCAGATGAAAATGAGCCTCCTTGGCTAACTCTGGCACATTTACAGAAATGTTATCACTGTGCACTGTCCCTGTCAGACTAATTAACTAATAAACACAATAAATGATCGCAATTCACCAAATTCTTATTTGTGATAAAATGCAGGTTCGTTTTGCACTCAGCTCTACATGAAGGTGTCATGGCCAAACCTTTGTTTTCTATGTTACTGAATGGCGGTGTCTGTCCTAACCCTATCTGATTATTGGGCTCCAGAGTGGCTCAGTTGGAAAAGGCAGTGGCTGGACCCTTGCAGTCACGGGTTCGCCTCGAGGCCACCAAGCCCCACAGCATCCGTTATTCTGAACCCTTCGTCTGTCCATCCATCGAGCTGTCAATCTGAAATACATGTCCCATGTTGCTATGGCCGCTGTTGCCATGCACACTAGGACACTCATTTAATCTCGCTCACGATTCACTCCAGTCTCCTCCGCTCTTCCCAGCCCTGCCATGGCCCTCTTGCTCTTCCTAGCCCTGTCATGGCCCTCCGCTCTTCCTAGCCCTGCCAGTCTCCTCCGCTCTTCCTAGCCCTGCCATGCCCCTCCGCTCTTCCCAGCCCTGTCATGGCCCTCCGCTCTTCCCAGCCCTGCCATGGCCCTTCCTATCCTTATCCTTGATTTAAAGAATGCTCTTCCCAGCCCTGCCATGGCCCTCTGCTCTTCCCAGCCCTGCCATTCCGCTCTTGAGCCCTGCAGCGCTCTTGGGGTCATGGTTGTTGTGCCAGTCCGCTCTTTAGCCCTGCAATGCCCTCCCCTAGTTACCTAGCCCTGCATTAGTCCCCTAAAATAGCATTTAAAGAATGCTAAAATGTTATCAGTGTCATTAAGCTGAGTCTCAGTGAGAGGTGTAGTCCGAGTTTAATTCTGCACTCCAATCTGTCCCCAGCTCAAAATGTTATCAGTGTTTATCAGTGAGAGGTGCTCCACTCCTGCAATCTGCACCAGCTCTGTGTGACCTGAGGGGGGCGATATAGTCACCAGCTCTGTGTGGCCTGAGGGGGCGATATAGTCACTGGCTCTGTGTGGCCTGAGGGGGGCGATATTGTCACTGGCTCTGTGAGCTGAGGGGAAAGCAGTGGAGGACAATGTGTTTCAGCTGCGGTGCTTTTGGGATGTGCGTATGGGCAGCACACCTGTGAGTCAAAACGTGCCGGCAACCAAATTGGGGACCAAAAAAAATATTTAAAAAAAGGATTCAGAGACATTTAACTGCCCTGTCTATATATATGTATATGTTTTAGGGGTGCGACGGTAGACAAAAATCACGGTTGGTTTTGAAGTCATGGTTCAGTACGTTTTCGGGACAGCGGGGGGGGGGAAAATAAATGCAAAACATAAAAATGCGTTTCATTTGGTAGTACCTTTGTTAACAGTGGCTAATTGGCCATAATTTACTGAACAAAGTGAGGCACACATCTTCCTTATCTTAAAGAAAAACAAATGTCCATCAACACTGCTGGAACCTTGCCTGCGTTAGTGGTTAAAGCAAGATCACATTAATTTGGTTAACAGTGCGTACCGAACCGAAAGTCCTGTACGAATACATGTACCGTTACACCCCTAATACATATACATAGATATAGATATATGTATATATAGATAGATAGATATCTTGCATTGAACAGTAAATCCTCGTTCTTATTTCTGACTCCGAGTGTCTCTGTATCAGACGGATGAGCAGCTTTAAATTAAACAGGGTGTTCAAGGTCGAGCGCCACCCCCCCTCTCTCTTCACGAGCGCAGCAGCAGCAGCTGAAAAGGGCTGAATGGACTTTGTGATTATATCCCTCCTGCGCAGGCAGCTCTCTCTCTTATTCTATTCCTCCACCCAAGGCTTCATAACTACTTCAGCTTCCAGGGAGACTGTTGTTTCACACATTTTGATTAAATGCCCCAAAATAGCTCCAGGGCTTTCCACTCCGCGGCCTCGCTCCTTTCTCTCTCTCCACTTACGGGAGGTTCTGAGAAACGCAGGCACTGTGCGCGCGCGTGTCTGCATTCAAACACAATTAATATCCGCAATTGTGCCGGACGCCAGATTGTCAGGCCTTGAGTCATACGTGACGTGAAGGGGGAGGCCAAGGCGTCTGTGGTGAAGTGGCTCCTGAGTGTTAACACCAGTGGTGTTAAACACGGGTCTGTTTGGTAATGGAGCCAATTAGGCAAAACTGACATCCTCCGACACCTTCTTCGTTCATGGCAAGGCAATTACAATTTATATTATATATATATAAATATATTTTTTTAACAGTTCTCTCTCCCCCAGTTTTGCAGATCAGAATCTCAATTCCTTTCAAGAGAGAAATAGCTGTACTGTAAACCAGACTGGCCCGTTGTGTTGTTAAAAAAAGCATAGATTACTTTCTCTTCTTTTCTTTTTCTTCTTTTCTTTCCGCTGAATGCCCGCGGTAATCTTCAGGTGATTTCCTGCCGCCTCCACAGCTCCCGAGCCGTTGACCCCGGAGGTAGCAGCTCACACTCCTCCAGGTAATGGACTTATATTGCAGAAATATGCAAATGCAGCAAAGGCCTCCGCCTGTGAATGACAGGTGGTGATGGGGAATTTAAATTCCAGGCACAGATGTAATGTATTTCAGCAGGGGGGGGGCGTTCTTTTTCCTTCTCCTTCTCCTCCTTCATTTTGCATTTCCCTGTAGCGCTGCGGCCTGAGATAATGTAAACTGCTTTTCTTTTTTACATTTCACATTTTTTAGGCATTTAGCAGACGCTCTTATCCAGAGCGACTTACCCAGTTCACATTTCTTAACATACAATCCATTTATACAGCTGGATATTTTTACTGAAGCAATTCAGGTTAAGTACCTTTAGCTCAAGGGTGCAACGGTAGTGTCCCACCTGGGAATCGAACCAGCAACCTCTGAGTTACAAGTCCAGTTCCCTAACCATTACACTATCAGTGTTTGCTTTGTTTGTTTGAGCACCTTTATTATGAAAAGAGTGAGACATGTTTGAGCGCCTTTATTATGAAAAGAGTGAGACATGTTTGAGCTGCGGCAGACTCACCCCAGAGATGAGACCTTGATCCATGTAATCAATGGGTCCTGTGTCCTGAGGTGGGAGAGAGAGGAGGGAGGGAGGGAGGGAGGGAGGGAGCAGCAATCTCGGAGGAGTCCACGTTATTAGAGCTGTTGTACGGGGCAGAGTGGCTGATGGGGCTTTCCGTTTTGGTGCAGCAGGTTTAGCAGGGTGTGAGAAAATGGGAATTCTTTACTGGGTTCTTCTACAATGCTCATTAAAATGTCTGAGTCCTTTTGGCTGGTCTGATATGGCGTGCGCTGCCTGTCAGGGACGCGGTTCTAAACCCGCTGTCTGTCAGCCCCGATCGGGGCGGGGCGTTGGCTGTCCGCCCCAGCAAGGGGTGGCCCGCGCTGCCCCTGGAGTCTGATTGGCCACCCCAGGTGCCACCCCAGATGCTAAACTATGATTGGCTATGCTGGTGCCACTCTGTTTTGTTGTGATTGGTATAGGTTTATTTATCTTTTAAATTAAACACAGAAATGTAAGACACGTAGTAGAAACAAAAATGGTAAATTAATGCTATTCCGTGCCCCCGCCCCGATGTGCACATTTGTACTTCATGCCACCCCTACATAAGTCAGTGCCCCACTTGGGCCACCCCAGTCAAAACAGTCTGGACATGCCACTGCGCCCCAGGGGGAGGGGGGGAGGGTGAGCCGGCACAAGCTCGCCGAGGAGCAGAAGGGCATCCCTGTAAAAGAGTAGGTAGGTGGGAGGGTTCCGTCTTGGTGGAGACGGATCTGCTGGCCTCGGGAAATTGGCTCGAACCAGAGGACTGGCAGCAGACTCGTGGAGGAGGGTGAATTGAGATAAATAGAGGGTATAATTGGCAACCAAACTGGGACAAAAAATTTGAAACAAATTTAATAAAATAAAAATATATAATAAATGAGACAAGAAAAACTCAACCCTGTTTTAAAAAAATAGGCATTATTATTGAGCTCAGGGTTATAGAAATTCATACTTTAATGCTGTACTGATTTACAGAGAGTCGGCCATGGCCCTGGTCTGTATCTGCAATTAATTAAAGCAGTGGCCATTACTGATCATACGTAATGGCAGTATGCACAATTAGCAGTTTAGTCGTCTGGTTAATTGGCCACAAAGAGTGCATTTATAGAGATCATCTCTAGAGCCCTGGAACAGGAAGCTCACAGTCTGATCGTCATTCGGTGAAGTTTGTGCCACAAAACCTTTAATACAGAAGGGAGAGGAAGTTCTTCTTTTAGAAGAGGCGTCCAAAAATTTTACTTCAGTCTTTGTTTCAGATTTTTTCCAGTTTTTCTCCCAATTTAGTGGCAAATTACACCCTCTGTTTATTTTTATTTGCCCTCCCCACAGAAACTCGCTGCCCGTCTCAAGGCAAGCTTTGCCCACCCACATTCTGGAGTCACCCTTACGTGCTTCTCAGCGAGTTCATGCCGGCTTTCCCCCCTTCCCCTGGGGTGGACAGCCAAAAGCTGGCCCCAATCAGGGCTCCCGGCCAGGCTCCTGGTCTGGTACAGTTGGGTTCCGCGATAGGCAGCTCACACTCGCAAAGCAGCAGTCAGTGCGAGTGTGTTGGACCGCTACGCTATCCGAGACCCCTTAATGGCAGTTAATTCCTTTGGAATATTACCCTCCATGTTTAATTGTAGCTCTAATGTCTGTAATTGTATGGCAGTAATCTATTCAAGTACCCAAAGCTACACAGTATAAGAGATAGAGATTCTGACTGAGAGGGGGAAGGTAATTCCACCATCGAGGGATGAGGGCACAGAGACGGCTCACCCTCCCCCCCTCCCCACCTGGGGCAGACAGCCAAACACCCCCGAACAGGACTCCCCACCAGGGCCGGTCTGGTAAACTCGGGTTTTGAACCACGACCGTGATAGGCAGCTCACACCCGTAAAGGAGTGCGTTAGACCGCTACGCTATCGGAGGCCCCCAGAAAGGTCATTCCACCATCGAGGGACGAGGGCAGAGAGGAGAGGCTGCCGGGCGCACAGAGACGAGACAGCCGATCGGAGACATCAGGACGGGGGTGGAGGACATGACCCAGTGACTGATCGATGCAGCAGCGATCACACACATGTATAATGACACCAGACAGACCATAAATGACACAGACCTTTAGCAAATACGATCGATCAAGTCCTTTTGCATGTAATATTAACCTTGAACATGATCTAAACTCACTGTCATAGCACATTAGGGGATGTCTGTCTGCGGCCGGTGGTGTTTTACAGCTCTGCTGCTGAAAGGCATCTATTCACCCGACATCATCTAAAAATAAAATCGCATGCGCAATAAATCCCCGCTATATAGCCACAGTATTAATTAAATACCTTTGAATTTATTGTTTGCAGAGAATTTCCCATGTCATCGAAGAGCTTTCATTCAGCAACACTCACTCAATGCTTGTCTGTACTGCTTCACCTTTGACTGTGTTTTTTTAACAACAGGGATTAAAAAATATATATATAAAGTTAATAAATGAATAATTGTTCAATTGCATATATGTATACAATGACGCTGTCTAATTAGACTATTGTGAAATTATTGTGTCGATGTATTAGTATTGTGCAATGGCATAAAAACATGTTTTGAAAAAGGTCATAATGTAATTAGACAGTATTATTGTATGCCTATATGCAATTGCACAGTTATTCATTTCTTAACTTTATATATTTATTTTAAAAAATTATAACAATAACACAATAATTTATATCGTATATATTGTACAATGAAAATGGTCACACTTACAGTACTGGGAGTCGGAGTGGGAGTGTGTACTGGGAGTGTTATGGAGCACAGACCTGTTGCTCTCCTTCTTTATATTTTTGTTGGTAAGATCTAAATATATATATATAATCTAATATCGATGCTTGACACCACCTAGGACATTACGTTTACAGTATTCACATTCCACTGGACCTGGAGAGTGGTTAAATATTCATGTTTGGTGGTATGGCAGCTTTTGGGTGTTTGGCCCAGCGGTCAGCATTTCCATGGTGATAGGGGCTGACACTGCTCCTAAAAACATTGGGTATACAGCCTCACCGTGACCCACATTTCTGCGGAAACACCCCTATTTTGTGTATTTGCATTTGATTAAATAATTCACCATTTATGCAAATGAGAATGTTACAGATATAATAATATATGGCATTTAGCAGACAATTTTATATAAAGCGACTTACAGCAGTGAATGCATACGTTTCAGTATATACGGTCCCAGTGGGAACCACACTCTACCTACTGAGCCACACAGAGCCACACTCTACCTACTGGCCACACAGAACCACACTCTACCTACTGAGACACACAGAACCACGCTCTACCTACTGAGCAACACCGAACCACGCTCTACCTACTGAGCCACACAGAACCATGCTCTACCTACTGAGACACACAGAACCACGCTCTACCTACTGAGCCACACAGAACCACCCTCTACCTACTGAGACACACAGAATCACACTCTACCTACTGAGCCACACAGAACCACGCTCTACCTACTGAGCCACACAGAACCACACTCTACCTACTGAGCCACACAGAACCACGCTCTACCTACTGAGCCACACAGAACCACACTCTACCTACTGAGCCACACAGAACCACGCTCTACCTACTGAGACACACAGAACCAGTACCCTTAGAGCTTTAGTACCAAATCTTTATTCGTGTGGGCTGGTCTCAGAATGTGTTTGAATCCTCTGCCACTGACAACACGGTCTTTGTGATGAGATGCAAACAACAAGTATTTATCAGTTAGCCAGCGCTCAGCAGACCCCACTTGCTTTGGGGCTATCACAGAGTCGTTATCTGTGTGAACTGCAGGCAAGGACTGCCTGATTTATGTATGCAATTGTGGATGCATCAAGCCACAGTACTTTCCAACCTTTTTATTTGTTAAAGTAATCTTTAAAAGCTTTTGTAAATGTTCATTCTGTTAGTATTTAAAGACAAATATATATGAGTAGGTTTGACCGTTACCGCTGGCTGCAAAAGACTATGACTTAAACAAATGTTACTGACTGAGTAACATGTATATATATATAAAGAAATACTGATTTTTAATTTTAAACTCTCACTTTTAAAATAAAACTGTTTAGGCTATTTAGTGGGTCCTAAAGTGTTTTGGAACGGTTGTTCTGCAGTGTTCTTTGAGATATTCCTATGACATAATATGACACAAATATCATTGCATATCCAACAATGAATAACAGCTTCACAAGTCCAGATGTGACTTCTGACTTAAGTTAGCTGAGACTAATCGGCTTATCTAATTTACGGGCTTACTGTTGGACCAACCCAACATTTATGCACAGGGTTTTGTATTTTTTCATGGTGTTTTGAACAGATTTAAGGATATATTCTGTTCTTTGTTTTGAAAGCAAATCACTGTACCTACTGTACGTGTGGTAAAAAAAAACTGCTCATTGTTTGGTCTTGTGGGTGGTCCAGTGATGACAAACATTTGACGCTGCCCACGGCAACCATGGTTCCATTCCACCGGCCGCGCCGGAGTCGGCTCTGGCCAGGAGTGCCACTAGGGGGCGGCAATTGGCTGTTTGCCCCAGGGAAGGGGGAGGGAAGCCGATATGAGCTCGCTGCGTATAGGAGTGGCTCTGGAGTACCGGAGTTACAGTCGACGGCTTGGCTCGGAAGAGACGATACTTTGGCTTTGTCACTGCCGATCTCAGGGCTACGGCAACAAACTCACAATACGAGGGGGGGATTGACATGAAAAACAGAGGGTGTAATTGGCTACTAAACTGGGAGAAAAATGTGATAAAATCAGAAACCTGCTTATTTTTAGATCAGTATTAAAGTGGATTTGTATGCAGGGGAAACACATCTCACGATACCTAGACAGGCATATTGAGACTTCCCACGAATGAAAGAGAATAAAATGATTGCCTCTAGTTAAAAAACAAACAAGAAAAACAGATTACAGAAAAGAATAACTGGGCATAGGAACTCGCAGGACTTTACACAATAAAGCAAACAGAACTGAACCTGAGCTAGGCGCTGGATCGGCTGAACTGGCACAGATGGCCGTCGCTGAGCAAGCGAGGCTCGGAGTGAAAACCACGATCCGCAGAGAAGAATCACACACCACAGTCGGCCGTCAGTTTACGAGATTAATACTGGCAATATAAATGTTCCACTAATTTGGGCAAATCTGTTTCTGGTGTGAAAGGCCCGTGTGTGGAGATGGCTCCAGATGGCTGCTCCGCCCCCCTCCTAATTGCAGGCTCTTTGTTTTATGTGAGGCCGTCACCCTCGACGTCTTGCGGTGGAAAGGCGATCGCCTCCTGATGAGGCTGCTTTTAGTGCAGCACGGCACATATTTCTTGAAATCTGAACTTAGCGGAAAAAGGGGAGGGGAGGGGAGGGGAGGGTTGGGGTAGAGGAGAGACAGATCTTCATACCGGAGGTCAAAGAGGAGAAATAGATTTTTTTTTTAAAGAAACCTTTCACCTGTTGGAAATCTTCTCCCTTTGTGGAATCAAGTCGGGACTGGAGAAGTAACACACTGGTGACCGCTTTCCGATTGAAAATGTTTTTATTACAATGCGCAAGGGGAGATTCACGAAGGCGCTGTGACAGCGTGTACCCAGCAAATCTCAACTCAGTAACGGCAAGGGAGGGTTTCAGTGCCCTTGTCTGAAGGGCTCACAGTGTAAGAGCCCTTGTGTAAGGGAGGGTTTCAGTGCCCTTGTCTGAGGGCTCACAGTGTAAGAGCCCTTGTGTAAGGGAGGGTTTCAGTGCCCTTGTCTGAGGGCTCACAGTGTAAGAGTGTAAGGGAGCCCTTGTGCCCTTGTGGAGGGTTTCAGTGTGCCCTTGTCTAGGGAGGGCTCACAGTGTAAGAGCCCTTGTGTAAGGGAGGGTTTCAGTGCCCTTGTCTGAGTTGTCACAGTTGCCCAGCAGGGAATACGCATCGCACCCAGACGTCCTAGAGGCACCCATCTTGTATACTGATATACTGATAGTGATTTTACATATCCTTCCAGTTAACAGCTGATTTGATGTGACCATTTGTCCCTAACAGTGTGCGGGTTGCTGTGGAGAGTGTGTAAATGTGTTACAAGGAATGAAGAACCACAAACCATTTAACAAAACAAAAACCATTTAACCAGAATAAGACCATCAATGAGGGTTATACTAATTCTAAATTCTAAATGTCATACCTCAAACCTGTCACACCTCCATTTCTGTGCACCAGGGGTGGGCAAGGAGGCCCCTGTCTGCTTCAGGGTTTCATGCCAACGTCAGCTCTTAATTATTCAATCAGTCCCGTCATTTTCACCCGGCCTGACACTGAAGCTGCACTTCCTGGTGAGATAATGAGCGCCGGCTGAAGTCCCGGGAACGCTTCACTCTGGTGTCAGTGTAATCGAGCCCGGGGGGGGGATAATCGGTGTAAACTAAACCCTGCCCCCACCACCGCCCCCCCCCCCAGGACTGGAGTATCCCACCCCCGCTTTAAACCCTCGGCTCTCAGGGGTAATGCGTCCAATCGTAGGGCTCGATATACGTATCGATTTCCTTTAAGAGCAGCGGTTCTCACCCTGCGTGTGGTGAGAGAGATTGAGGTGGAGTGTCAGGAGCACATGCTACACCTCCATCCAGCCCTAACTGTAATGTATAATATGCAGGTCTTTAGGTTGGTGTGAGATGTGCTGTTTTTTTAGAATAGAAAACCTCCTTTCCAGCCACGGTGGACTGTAATGTATAATATGCAGGTCTTTAATGGGAATGTGTCTTTTAGAATAATCTCCTAGATTGCCACACACACAGGTAATGGGAATGTGTCTTTTCACATGTCTCCATCAGAGAGGTCTGAGCGCAGGGTCAGCCATAGTACGGTGTCCCTGGAGCAGTTTTAGGGGTTCAGTGCCTTGCTCAAGGGCACTTCAGCTGTGCCCCCAGGAAGTTTTCTCTGGTTTCCAGTTCATTGTTTTTTCATTTGGCCTTCCTGGGATTCAAACCAGCAACCCTCCGCTTGCCAGCCTGTGTTACTAACCACTGAGCAATTTGCGTATTTTAATATTCTATTCTATTCTACTCTACTCTACTCCACATTTGAGTAATGGATGGATGGATCCACTCCTTTAGTGTGGGGTTTGGATAGAAAGTAGAACAGGGAACCAACACATTTGGGAAGGGAACCAACACATTTGGGAAGGGAACCAACACATTTGGGAAGGGAACCAACACATTTGGGAAGGGGACCAACACATTTGGGAAGGGAACCCAGAAATGTGGTTGCAGTTTGCATGAGGCGAATCCCACTGTGGATTGACCCAAACCTGGCCAGAGTGTGGGGCAGGAGGGAGGGGTAACATGCTCATTCTTACAGCACAGGCCTCCTGCAGTGTCTTTACCTCGGCTTCTGTTACACCTGTATAATTACACAAACCTCTTATTACACTGTGTAGCTTTGGGTACTTAGATAGATTACTCCCATGCAATTACAGACATTAGAGCTACAATGGAAAATGGCGGGGTAATATTCCAAAAGGTATTAACTGCAATTAGGGGCTCTCAGATAGCGTAGCGGTCTAACGCACTTGCATTGACTGGTGCTTTGCGAGTGTGAGCTGCCTATTGAGGTCGCGGTTCGAAACCTGACTGTTCCAGACTGGTCCTGATCGTCAGCCCTCCTCCAAGGGGAGGGGGGGAGGGGGGGAGGGGGAGCCGACACGAGCTCACCGAGAAGCGCAAAGGGTGTCTCTAGGAAGTAGGAGGGTGAGTTCTGCCTCGGAGGAGGTGGATCATCAACGGCCTCTGGGAATTAGCTTAGCCCGGAGAACGGGTGGTGAGTTTGTGGGGGGGGACGAATCGAAATAAATAGAGGGTATGATTGGCTACTGAATTGAGATAAAAACGTGAGCTCCTGCAGTCAGGCCCTATTTACCCCACCTGGGCAGGGCTTCGCCCAGGGCTTCATTACGCCCAGGTGCTCATTACGCCCAGGTGTTCACCCTCTCACCTGACGAGGTGGTTGTCTGCAGTGGCCCAGAGGAAAATGAAATCGGGACCTCAACTCATAACAGGTGTAAGATAATTACTCTGAAAGAATGTGTGCGTTTGGTACAATTTCACATCCGCATGGGGACCCCTTTACGAAATCTGGGCTTACCATTTCGCCCACTATAACATATGCGTGTGTCAGGGACTGAGAACAGGTGGATTAATTCACAATAAGTCAGGACAGCTGTGCTCCATAACTACAAACACCAGAGTGCATCTGAAATATTCTGTGCCCTTCCTTCAGCGTCTGTCTGTGCCGCTTGTGACGGATGGAAGACACACAGGTATGTTGTGGAGGTGCTGCTTTGCCTCTTTGTGGATTGCATGTGCCACTCTTCAAAGAGCATTGTGCCGTTTCCCCAGCGTCCTGGAGTCTGCGGATTGTCCAGCGTACCTGCTGGAGTGTTCTCCAGGGACCCTCTTTGAGAACAGAACGGTGTTAACATGAAGCAGTGCACACAAGAGTGCCTGACCAGCCCTGACACGGACATTCCTGCTGTCAGCTCTGTTCATTCCTGGCTGTGGGGGCGTTTGTTAGTGTTTGTGTCCAAAAACGAACGCTTTCCTTCAGGTTTTTATACCCATGGACAGCAGTGCATCACAGAGAGAGAGAGAGATATGAGAAAGAGAGAGGGAGAGAGAGAGAGGGACTGTCACTAGGAGAAAGAGAGAGATAGAGAGAAGAGAGAGAGAGGGGGAGAGAGAGAGAGACAGACAACAAGAGGGAGAAGGGAGAGAGAGAGAGAGAGAGAGAGAGAAATATGAAAGAGAGAGAGAGAGAGAGAGAGAGAGAGAGAGAGAGAGAGAGAGAGAGAGAGAGAGACAGACTGTCACTAAGGCAAATCTGTTTATATTGTTCCTTTTTATGATTATTATTGTCGTCACTATTACAGTCTTATTTAAATTGTTCATTAATCCTCCCCACCCCAAGAGGTTGTTATAATGTTTGTTATGAATTCCTATTCCTTGTATGCTTTGGCAAAACAATGTCTTGTATATCAGTACAATGTCTTGTCAAACAGTGGTTGTCATGCCGATAAAGCTGATTTGAATTTCAATTTGAAAGAGAGAGAGAGAGAGAGACACAGAGAGGCATATACGTATATATATATATATAGTCATATAGAAATATATAGTCATAAGAAAACATATGACATAATAAAATCTATGTATACAAATAATAAATGTGCAATTAGAATTGGAGACAAACAAACCAGATACTTCACTCAAGGGCGTGGTGTGAGGCAATGCTGCTCAATTTCATATTTACATTATCGAGTTGGGAAAGTGGGACAAGAATCCAATTGAAACCCTGCATGCAGAGTTCTGTAAAAGCATCCTTCGGGTGCAGAGGAAAACACCTAACAATGCATGCAGGGCAGAATTAGGCCAATATCTTTTATCGATTCACATTGAAAAAAAGGGCCCAACATTTTGGAAACACCTAAAAATGAGTGACCCCCACTCTTATCACTTTAAAGCCCTGAAAAGCCAATAAATGGACATTGAGTCCCCTCAGCCAACTGGTCCTGAGGCTCAATACATCAACATCTACTAGCCCAAACCTAATTATTAATAAACACAACTACCAGCATCCAGCCCCAGGACAGTGACACCACAGCTCAGAGGATTAGACCCAAACTAATTATTAATAAACAAAAACAAAAAGACAGATCCTGTTGGAATGAGATGACAGACATGACAAAACCCCAAATAAACATCAATGCTACATGGCTGTAAACAGACAGTACACCATGACAGGCTATCTGACAACGGAGACTGATATGAAGCTGAGAAACACCATGACAATGCACAGACTCAGCCTGGCCCGAGAGAAGGCCTGTCACGGGAAGACAAACACGAGGACATTCGATCAGAATATTACCCGAAATGCACAAAAATCTTCCCCCGAATTGTGACGATCTCAAACAGCACCAACGGCTCCTTTCTGTATTTGGGGAAAAGAGGAATGTGTTCAAACTGGCAGCACAATACGCAGCCGTCTGCCACACATTTGAAGGGTAAGGGATGACTGCTCAGAGATGGTAATGAATCGGTGTGTCCTCTCTCTACTGTGTCTGAAGATATACATCTTGCTGTGTCTTACGTCTGAAGGCGTAAATCTGTCGATGTGCTATATCTGTGATTGTAAACGTGTGCTTTGGCAATATGGGAGTCATGTTGTCATGCCAATAAACCACTTTGAGCACACAGAGCCAGGGTGACACAGTATGCTGCCAATTACCACAGCCTGAGGGGAGATCATACGCTTCGGTCATATGGCTGTGAACAGTATCGAATAACAATGATCTCTCTCTCTCTCTCTCTCTCTCTCTCTCTCTCTCCCTCTCTCTCTCTCTCTCCCCTTCTCTCTCTCCCTCCCATATTGTTAAGTTGCTGTATTTGGTAAACACTATGGCTTGAATTTGAACTTGAGAAAGAAAGAGAAAGAGAGGGAGAGAGAGAGAGAAACAGAGAGAGAGAGAGTTAGAGGGGAGAGAGGGACAGGGAGAGGGGGAGACACTGAGAGAGAGATGGAGAGGGGGAGACACACAGAGAGAGATGGAGAGAGGGGCAGAGAGAGATAAAAAAGAGAGAGAGAGAGAGGGAGGGGGGAAGACACACAGAGAGAGGGGCAGAGAGAGATAAAAAGAGAGAGAGAGAGGGAGGGGGGAGACACACAGAGAGAGATGGAGAGAGGTGAACAGATGTGTCTCTATAAGGAACACATCAGTATATGGAGCATTGCCAGTGAGCAAAGTGGCAAAGCCAAATGCACGTGGATTTCCTGGGCCAGCAAAACCTGGATCAATTCAGCATTCGTCCTTACATTTCCTTACATGTCAAATCAAGGCAAGTGTTCCTCCTTGTCAACCCTAGGATTTATTTTAAACAAATTTCAGTAACCATTGAATTTGCCAAACTGTGTTTGTAAAGAAAATTAATTGTGCATTTAATTGTGGATAAAAATGAACCTTGGGGCTCATCCACACACTAGAACAGTGTCTTAACAGGATGCAGACCTTGGGGCTCATCCACACACTAGAACAGTGTCTTAACAGGATGCAGACCGTGGGGCTCATCCACACACTAGAACAGTGTCTTAACAGGATGCAGACCGTGGGGCTCATCCACACACTAGAACAGTGCCTTAACAGGATGCAGACCGTGGGGCTCATCCACACACTAGAACAGTGTCTTAACAGGATGCAGACCGTGGGGCTCATCCATACACTAGAACAGTGCCTCACCAGGATGCAGACCGTGGGGCTCATCCACACACTAGAACAGTGTCTTAACAGGATGCAGACCGTGGGGCTCATCCACACACTAGAACAGTGTCTTAACAGCATGCAGACCGTGGGGCTCATACACACACTAGAACAGCGCTCATCCACACTAGAACAGTGTCTTAACAGGATGCAGACCGTGGGGCTCATCCACACACTAGAACAGTGCCTCACCAGGATGCAGACCGTGGGGCTCATCCACACACTAGAACAGTGTCTTAACAGGATGCAGACCGTGGGGCTCATCCACACGCTAGAACAGTGTCTTAACAGGATGCAGACCGTGGGGCTCATCCACACACTAGAACAGCGTCTTAACAGGATGCAGACCGTGGGGCTCATCCACACACTAGAACAGCGTCTTAACAGGATGCAGACCGTGGGGCTCATCCACACACTAGAACAGTGTCTTAACAGGATGCAGACCGTGGGGCTCATCCACACACTAGAACAGTGTCTTAACAGGATGCAGACCGTGGGGCTCATCCACACACTAGAACAGTGTCTTAACAGGATGCAGACCGTGGGGCTCATCCACACACTAGAACAGTGTCTTAACAGCATGCAGACCGTGGGGCTCATCCACACACTAGAACAGTGTCTTAACAGGATGCAGACCGTGGGGCTCATCCACACACTAGAACAGCGCCTTAACAGGATGCAGACCGTGGGGCTCATCCACACACTAGAACAGCGTCTTAACAGGATGCAGACCGTGGGGCTCATCCACACACTAGAACAGCGTCTTAACAGGATGCAGACCGTGGGGCTCATCCACACACTAGAACAGCGTCTTAACAGGATGCAGACCGTGGGGCTCATCCACACACTAGAACAGTGCCTTAACAGGATGCAGACCATGGGGCTCATCCACACTAGAACAGCGTCTTAACAGGATACAGACCGTGGGGCTCATCCACACACTAGAACAGCGTCTTAACAGGATGCAGACCGTGGGGCTCATCCACACACTAGAACAGTGTCTTAACAGGATACAGACCGTGGGGCTCATCCACACACTAGAACAGCGTCTTAACAGGATGCAGACCGTGGGGCTCATACACACACTAGAACAGTGTCTTAACAGGATGCAGACCGTGGGGCTCATCCACACACTAGAACAGTGTCTTAACAGGATGCAGACCGTGGGGCTCATACACACACTAGAACAGCGTCTTAACAGGATGCAGACTGTGGGGCTCATACACACACTAGAACAGTGTCTTAACAGGATGCAGACCTCATTTCCAGTTCAGTCAGTGTTCATATTTACTTGTTATCTCCATTGCTGCTGCTCCTGTAAACTAAAAAACAACAAAAACTCCCCTGCTCCCTTAGATATCCCACACCAATCCAATCATCTCCTGTGAGCTCTTTTGCCAGCTCTGTGTGAGCTCTCTTATTAAACCACTTCACTTCAAGCAGATTGTTTCTCTTCCTCTGGTTCCATGTTGCTTTTCAATATTCAGCAGAAGCTGTTTTATTTATGTAACACACTTCTCTCTCCCTCTCTCTCTCTCTCTGCCACACAGAACCATGCTCTACCTACTGAGCCACACAGAACCATGCTCTACCTACTGAGCCACACAGAACCACGCTCTACCTACTGAGCCACACAGAACCATGCTCTACCTACTGAGCCACACAGAACCATGCTCTACCTACTGAGCCACACAGAACCACGCTCTACCTACTGAGCCACACAGAACCACGCTCTACTCTTGATGACTTTTTTGTTGAGTAGATTAATGGAAAGGTTGTAACTTTTTGTGTTATTTGCGAAATTACATCACCTTTTATCTGTATTAGGTCTGATGTGATGGGCAAACACAGTTTTTCACAGCATTCTAGGCTTTGACAGCTAAGTCTACTATCAACTGCAGGGTTCCTCAAATCTGGCCCAGGAATCCAAATCCGGTCCTGGTTTTCCACTCTCTCAGGTACTTCCTTGAAGAGTGCTTTTACAAGGTGGACTGAGTTTAGATAAACAATATTTGTTATGGTGGGTATTATTTTTCTGATAAATAGATAGATATTTGCAGTTTTACTTTTACACTAGTGTTCTTAAGGATTCAAGTATTAAAACATGATTTTTTCATCCCAAAAATCTAATTTAAACTAATTTAAATTAACCAATTTAAAATAAACAAAAATGTTGATAGATTTTCTCAAAATTGGACTATAATCGAGTTTTGGAAAAACCCTCTTTAATTAGTGCAGATGATTGGCCAGAGTGTCCTCACACCTGACCCCCAGGTAAAGGGAGTGTGGAGAAACAGGAGTGCTCATCCCATGTGGAGGGGCGTAGCAATAGATCCTTCTGGTGCAATGAGCTATCCTTACTGTCACCAATCATAAGTGATGATCCGCCCCTATCAGGACTGCTGATGATGTGGTGGGATGGTCTCTGAGTGCCCTCATGGCTGCGTGCTCCCTGTGCCACTCACCTAATTAGTTATGCTGCCCCAGATTACTTCTGCTGGTGCAAAAGTGTTATCACTCTACTCTTTCCCCTGATCCAGTGTGATATTTATCATAGTCATAATTGCACCTTTCCTCTTTTTCTTCCCGGAGCTCACCTGCCCCAGAGTCAACCCCCATCCCTGCCATGTCTTGGAAGGCCCAGCCATTTTCCATCTGGAGGGTTCATCTACACGAACCGAAGAATGCGGTGGTCTGTTTTTAATTTTCCAGTCTCAGTCCACATTGGCTCCAATGGTTTTCTGGTTTTTTGATTCCCTCTGGAAAATGCCAATTTTGAAGCGCTGTGTGACAACCTGTTTGTAAATGGCGCTATACAAAGATAAAGATTGATTGATTGAGGAGGACTGTGATGGGAGGAGCTCTGAGAGAGGGTTGTGATGGGAGGAGCTCTGAGAGAGGGCTGTGATGGGAGGAGCTCTGAGAGAGGGCTGTGATGGGAGGAGCTCTAAGGGCTGTGATGGGAGGAGCTCTGAGAGAGGGCTGTGATGGGAGGAGCTCTGAGAGAGGGCTGTGATGGGAGAGCTCTAGAAGGGCTGTGATGAGCTTGAGGGCTGTGATGGGAGGAGCTCTGAGAGAGGGCTGTGATGGGAGGAGCTCTGAGAGAGGGCTGTGATGGGAGGAGCTCTGAGAGAGGGCTGTGATGGGAGGAGCTCTGAGAGAGGGCTGTGATGGGAGGAGCTCTGAGAGAGGGCTGTGATGGGAGGAACCCTGATCTCCTGTCCTGTGGTTTCTGTGCTCTTTCTGAATCCCAGGTGGGATATTATCTTTAATCTGTGTTTTGATGTGTAGAGGCCAGTGTGTGCCTTGTGCCTTTAATGTATGCCGTGGTGCGATGACAGTTAAATGCATTGCACTGGCTTTTGCCTCGTCACCTGAAGTAATGAAACCTTTAAACAATATAAACCGCCTTCATCCTTGTGAAGCGATTTTAATATTCTCACTTCTCCTCTTTCATATATTAGTTATGGAGACATTTTTTGTTCTTCCCACAGTCGAACACAAAGAGTATAAAGCGATGCTCTCCATGATTTACCTCACAGTTCACAGTAGGGATGCGCATAGAAGGCCCGATCTGTTTCAGCATTACATGCAAACTTAATTAATTTAGCTCTTTAATTATTCGATTAGCCAAAAGTCATTTATTCAATTTGACCTTTTTCAGATGAAACAGTGAGCTCACAGCTGCAGACTGCACATGTGTCCTTGGTGAAAACTTTTATCTGTGGTCCCACAGAAGGGAGTTGGTCTTGGTGCAAACAGCTGTTTTAGAAAATTAACTCTAGGAGCTTCGGGTTTCCAGGTGTACAAGAAGATGCCAACCAATGCCTTTTTGAGCGCTGACATTTTAAAATGAGTAATAATTCCCTACAGTACAGAGTGTCTCAAAATAATGATTTGGTTTTCTTCAGGCAGGTCGAAACATTCGGATGCCTAAAATAATTTTTTCCACGGAATAGAATATATTCATGACACCACGGTCACTTTTCACAGTGCATTCTCATTTCTGTAAAAATAAGAAACAAAACATATTTCATTGTCAATTTTATTGAATGATATTTTTGACTAAAAATATGAAACAGAAAGTTTGTGCAATTGAACACATAAAGGCTTTGGTTTATATGAGTAATTTTCTTTAATCAAAATTTGTTTCCGATTTTTTCCTGTTTTTCTTCCAACTTAGTATTCAATTACACCCTCTATTTATTTTGATTTACCCTCCCCACACGAGTCCGCCACTCATCTCTACAAGGCAAGCTAATTCTCAGAGGGCAGCAAACATCCTTCGAGATGGAATTCGCCCCCACCCACGTTCTGGAGACTCCCTTACGTGCTTCACGGCGGACCCGAGCCGGCTCACCCTCCCCCCTCCCCCTGGGGCGGACAGCCAAACGCCGCCCCCGATCGGGGCTGATGACCAGGGCCGGTCTGGCAGAGATGGGTTTAGAACCGTGTCCCTGACAGGCAGCGCACACTCGTATCGGACCAGCCGAGATACGGTGTGTTAGACGCTATGCTATCCACCGCCCCAAGGCTTCAGTTTGTAATGAAAGGTGAGTAGGAACAGGAGGAGTCACAGTGATGTGAGAGTTTGGTTGTGATGAAACGCACCCCTGATTTACGTCACATGTCATTAACCAGCAACCGGAAAACAAAAGCATTAAAAACAATAATAACATTGTGCACGTAACTTTTTTCCAAAACACACTCAGTCCACTTTGACCAATTTCGATAAAATCAACATTTTTGTTTATTTTAAATTGGTTGAGTTTTTTTGCCTGAAAAATCACGTTTTAATACTTGAGTCCCTAAAAATAATAGAGTAAAAGTAAAACTGCAAATATCATTTGTCAGAAAAATAATACCCATCTTGAAAACAATGGTTTACCAAAACCCATTCAGTCTACTGAGCACTCTTCAATTACATCTCGTAATTACATCTTGTGCAGGGCAAAATATAAATATCGGTGGAAATGAATTATCCTTATCTCACACGCCCGTTGGATAAGAGACATTAATATATTTTAGCGTGTGGCCCTCGAAGCCACTTCTGCGGGTATCCTCGCGATGACCACAGACGTTCCTGAGTGAAATGGCATTATGTAAGAACACACAAGTGCTCGCAGAATCGTTTTATCGTTGCGTACGATAATTGGAAATAGGACTTCCTTGTTAATTTACTCATGACTAAGTATTTCCTTGATGAAGCATGAAGACACACTATTGTCCCGAATCCATTAAGGCGTTCTGTCACTGAGTTAAATGGTGTGTGACATTTCTGTGCCATAGTGCATTACGTAGGTTATCATAAACTGTATCATAAAAAAATATATATATATATATATGAATGCTTAGTTCACGCATTATAGAGGAGTTAAGATAATTGAATTACATAACACCGCATAGTGATGCACTTCAAATAAAGTAGTCAAGATATGTGATTAATTTACCACAAAATAAACATGGTGTCAGTGTATTGCTGAACTACATTTTGCCTCGCTGCTGAGACAAAAGACTACAGGAAGTTGTGCTGCTCTACGATGTAAGTCTGTGGGTGTTAAGATTTATGAGCCCATCATTCTCTGAATTCAAATAGGTTGAAACCTCGCTGAACACAAAAGTGCGAGCGCTGTGTCGTTTCTTTGTCAGGGTGATGAATGTACTGGTTTTATTGTTCTTCGCCACAGCCGACAGTAATTTAGATCTTGAAAGAAAGAGAAGTTACATTTTTCTTGGCAGTTGGAGTTAATGCAGGGCAAGGCAAACATGAGCACCACTGTCTGTGGTTCTGTGTGGCTCAGTAGGTAGAGCGTGGTTCTGTGTGGCTCAGTAGGTAGAGCGTGGTTCTGTGTGTCTCAGTAGGTAGAGCGTGGTTCTGTGTGGCTCAGTAGGTAGAGCGTGGTTCTGTGTGTCTCAGTAGGTAGAGCGTGGTTCTGTGTGGCTCAGTAGGTAGAGCGTGGTTCTGTGTGTCTCAGTAGGTAGAGCGTGGTTCTGTGTGGCTCAGTAGGTAGAGTGTGGTTCTGTGTGGCTCAGTAGGTAGAGTGTGGTTCTGTGTGTCTCAGTAGGTAGAGTGTGGTTCTGTGTGGCTCAGTAGGTAGAGCGTGGTTCTGTGTGTCTCAGTAGGTAGAGCATGGTTCTGTGTGGCTCAGTAGGTAGAGCGTGGTTCTGTGTGGCTCAGTAGGTAGAGCGTGGTTCTGTGTCTCAGTAGGTAGAGCGTGGTTCTGTGTGTCTCAGTAGGTAGAGTGTGGTTCTGTGTGGCTCAGTAGGTAGAGCGTGGTTCTGTGTGGCTCAGTAGGTAGAGTGTGGTTCTGTGTGTCTCAGTAGGTAGAGCGTGGTTCTGTGTGGCTCAGTAGGTAGAGTGTGGTTCTGTGTGTCTCAGTAGGTAGAGCGTGGTTCTGTGTGTCTCAGTAGGTAGAGTGTGGTTCTGTGTGGCTCAGTAGGTAGAGTGTGGTTCTGTGTGTCTCAGTAGGTAGAGCGTGGTTCTGTGTGGCTCAGTTGGTAGAGCATGGTGTTAGCAACGCTTAGGTTGTGGATTCAATTCCCACTGGGGCCACATGTACTGAAAAATGTATGCACTCACTACTGTAAGTCACTTTGGATAAAAGCGTCTGCTAAATGGCATATGTTATATTATACAGTCAAAAGTTCAAGCTGTCATACATGAGAATATTCCTGCCAAGCAGCTCCAGACATAGACCCCCTTCACTCCCTCCCCTTCACTCCCTCCTCCCTGCTCCTTCTCTGTATCCAATCAAAATACATTTATTCAGGGCCTCGGGTGGCATAACGGTTAAAGAATTTGCCTGGAATGCAAGTTGCCTACTGCTGCCATGGTTCGAAACCCGACTGCGTCAGTCCGACTCTGGCTGATTGCCCCGATTGGCTGACTGCCCCAGAGGGGGGGGAGGGTGAGCTGGCATGAGCTCGCCTTGAAGCACGGAAGGTGTCCCTGTACTGGAAAAACTGACTTGACTCCGAGGGGGAGGGGGAGGAGGTAATTGGCTACCAAATTGGGGGAAAACAGGGGGGCCAAAATCTGAAAGAAAATAAATGTATTCAATATCTAGAACAACGAAACCAAAATCAACAACAAGTCCCGTTTGTGTAAGTAGTCTATAATGCTTTCTTACAATACACAAACGTATCTGTTTGAGCCGACTATCACTGGCATGTGCAAATTGAAACATTTAATTCTCTGATGCTTTTAATCTCTAGTGCAGTTAATGGAGTGAGTGAGCCGCTTGGTTCACTGGTGAGATTAGCGCTTCAATCATACAAAATAAATGTGCAGTAATAATCATAATAATGGAGAAACACCTTATCCTGGGCAACTGAAATTGCACAGATTATTTTAATGAAATGGCATGCATAATTACAATATTTGGATGCATCAGGAACAAATTCAATGTGAAAACTGAATAATATCTGGATTGAACCAGTTTTTTTTTCTTATCCTGAAAGTTGATTACTAAGAAATGCAAGTTAACTTGTTCCAACAAAAACAAGACTGTAGCCTATTAATTAATCCTGATGACCACTGAACTGTTGTTTACAAAGAAAAAGTTACAAATTAATTTAATTGCAAGTTGAAATTAATGTCTGTCTGGGGAAATGATTACCTGGGTTATTAAAACAATGCATGCTGGAAATTAATATATGGCATTACAATAAATATATGACTAATTAAAGAAGTTGGAAAACAGAGGTGGACAGATTTGTCTGGGGGAAACGTGATCAGAGATTTGCCAAGTCCATGTTGCCAGACATTTCTATAAAAGTGTTGTTTATTGTTTGTTGAACACTAACGTTATTTTTCCTTTATACCTCAGGGGAGAGACAGAGAGAAAGAGAGGGAGAGAGAACACAGGCATTAAATATCAAATAAACTAAATATCTTCCGCCTCACCCTCATGGGTCCGGGACACAGAAATAATAAATCAAAAATTATAAACTAAATAAAATCGCCTTTTCGGCAAAACACAAAACGGATTTACACTGCGGTTTTCAGTTTCAATCTCTCCTTCTCCTTCTCCTTCTCTCTATCTCTCCCTCTCTCTCTCTCTCTCTCTCTCTCTCTCCCTCTCTCTCTCTCTGTGTGTCTCTCCTCTCTCTCTCTCTCTCTCTCTCTCTCTCTCTCTGTGTCTCTCTCTCCTCTCTCTCTCTCTCTGTGTCTCTCTCCTCTCTCTCCCTCTCTCTCTCTCTCTCTCTCTCTCTCTCTCTCTCTCTGTCTCTCCTCTCTCTCTCTCTCTCTCTCTCTCTCTCTCTCTCTGTGTCTCTCTCTCTCTCTCTCTCTCTGTCTCTCCCTCTCTCTCTCTCCCTCTCTCCCTCTCTCTCTCTCTCTCTCTCTCTCTTCCTCTCTCTGTGTCTCTCTCCCCTCTCTCTCTCTCTCTGGTACATTAATAAGATGTCACACAGGAGTGTGCTCTGACTGCCCTGTTAGTAGGCGTGGCCGTTGTGTAATCCTGATTCCCCTCTCCAGACCGATGCCCTCCACACCCTCCCTCTCCCCTGCTGCCTCCTTTAGTGCTGAAAATAACTCATTTTAATGACTACTACTATGTTCTCTCATGTTGAGAACCAAAGCTGCCCACAGATTGCAAACCTGCTAGTTTTCTGCTGAAATAAAAGAGACAGATACTAAATTTAGCCATATTTACTTCAAGGGCATTCAAACGGGATCACATATATACAGGTAACTGCCAAAATAACACTTTGGTAACCCAGTGGTTGGGGCACACTTAGCCCTGGCTGTTGGGGGGGGGGGGGTCTTTGGAAAGGGGAGATCTGCCAGGACCAGCAATGGCACCCGCAGAACTGGACCCATTTGAAGGACTCATTGACACACTTCAGTCACTGTGTGTTTGCACTGTGCCCCATAATCCTCTCACCCTAAACCTGTTATAAAACCCTCTCCCTGCATTATACATCATCTCTAAATGCATTGGATACAGGTGTTTCTCTCCTGAAAAAAAAAAAAGGTTTAAGAATGTTCATGACATTCCAATTTGCATGTGGCGTACACCGCATGAACTGCAGGGGTCAATTTATTGTGCAGTTTTTAAATTATGTTTACAAAGTATGGGTAGATGCGGTTCCATTCCATCTGTGCAGAGTCAACCTCGTCCCACTTAGCATAATTCTGACTGTGCAGCCATTTGAAAAATGCAATTGAGATTAATGAAGGGGATGAAACTTTTTTTTATTTTTAAAATTTGTTTCAGATTTTTTTCCCGTTTTTCTCCAAATTTACTGCCCAATTATACCCTCTATTTATTTTGATTCGTCCTCCCCCCACAAACTCGCCGCCCGTCTCTACGGGTCAAGCCAATTCCCCCGAGGCTGGTGATGATCCGCCTCCTCTGCGATGGAACTCGCCTCCCTACTTTCTGGAGTTAGCTCCTTTGCGCTTCTCGGCGAGTTCATGCCGGCTCACCCTCCCCCCTCCTCCCCCAAAAAGGTGATCTTCTTTTGTTAGTATTTTTTGTAGTAGCAGTAGTAGCAGTAGCAGTAGCAGCAGTAGTAGTAGCAGTAGCAGCAGTAGCAGTAGTAGCATTAGCAGTAGTAGCAGCAGTAGCAGTAGCAGTAGCAGCAGTAGCAGTAGTAGCAGTAGCAGCAGTAGTAGCAGTAGTAGCATTAGCAGTAGTAGCAGCAGTAGCAATAGCAGCAGTAGCAGTAGTAGCAGTAGCAGCAGTAGTATTAGCAGCAGCAGTAGCAGTAGTAGCAGTAGCAGCATTAGCAGTAGTAGCAGCAGTAGCAGTAGCAGCAGTAGCAGTAGTAGCAGTAGCAGCAGTAGTAGTAGTAGTAGCAGCAGTAGTAGCATTAGCAGTAGTAGCAGCAGTAGCAGTAGCAGCAGTAGCAGCAGCAGTAGTAGTAGTAGTAGCAGCAGTAGCAGTAGTAGCAGTAGCAGTAGTAGTAGTAGTAGTAGTAGTAGCAGTAGCAGTAGCAGTAGCAGCAGTAGCAGTAGTAGCAGCAGCAGTAGCAGTAGCAGCAGTAGCAGTAGCAGCAGTAGCAGTAGTAGCAGTAGTAGCAGCAGTAGCAGTAGTAGTAGCAGCAGTAGTAGTAGTAGCAGCAGTAGCAGCAGTAGCAGTAGTAGCAGTAGCAGTAGCAGTAGCAGCAGTAGCAAGTAGTAGCAGTAGCAGTAGCAGTAGCAGCAGTAGCAGTAGCAGCAGTAGTAGTAGCAGCAGTAGCAGCAGTAGTAGTAGTAGTAGTAGCAGCAGTAGCAGTAGTAGCATTAGCAGTAGTAGCAGTAGCAGTAGCAGTAGCAGTAGCAGTAGCAGTAGCAGTAGCAGTAGTAGCAGCAGCAGTAGTAGCAGTAGTAGCAGTAGCAGTAGTAGTAGTAGCAGCAGTAGCAGTAGCAGCAGTAGCAGTATTAGCAGCAGTAGCAGCAGTAGCAGCAGCAGCAGCAGTAGTAGTGGTAGCAGCAGTAGCAGTGGCAGCAGTAGCAGCAGCCAGCAGCAGCAGCGGTAGCGGCAGTAGGCAGTAGTAGTAGCAGTGGTAGCAGTAGCAGCAGCAGTAGTGGCAGTGGCAGTAGTAGCAGTAGTAGCAGCAGTAGTAGTAGTGGCAGTAGCAGTAGCAGTAGCAGCAGTAGCAGTGGTAGCAGTAGTAGCAGTAGTAGTGACAGTGGTAGTAGTAGCAGTAGTAGTAGTGGTAGTAGTAGTGGCAGTAGTAGCAGTGGTGGTAGTAGTAGTAGCAGCAGTAGCAGTAGTAGCAGTAGTAGCATTAGCAGTAGTAGCAGCAGTAGCAGTAGCAGCAGTAGCAGTAGTAGCAGTAGCAGCAGTAGTAGCAGTAGCAGCAGTAGCAGTAGTAGCAGTAGTAGTAGTAGTAGTAGCAGTAATAGCAGTAGCAGTAGTAGTAGCAGTAGCAGCAGTAGTAGCAGTAGTAGCAGTAGTAGTAGTAGTAGTTGCAGTAGTAGCAGTAGCAGCAATAGTAGTAGTAGCAGTAGCAGCAGTAGTAGCAGTAGTAGCAGTAGTAGCAGTAGTAGTAGTAGTAGTAGCAGTAATAGCAGTAGCAGTAGTAGTAGCAGTAGCAGCAGTAGTAGCAGTAGCAGCAGTAGCAGCAGTAGCAGCAGTAGCAGTAGTAGCAGCAGTAGCAGTAGCAGTAGTAGCAGCAGTAGCAGTAGTAGCAGTAGCAGTAGCAGTAGTAGCAGTAGCAGCAGTAGTAGCAGTAGCAGCAGTAGCAGCAGCAGTAGTAGTAGTAGTAGTAGCAGTAATAGCAGTAGCAGTAGTAGTAGCAGTAGCAGCAGTAGTAGCAGTAGTAGCAGTAGTAGTAGTAGTAGTTGCAGTAGTAGCAGTAGTAGCAGTAGTAGTAACAGTAGCAGTAGCAGTAGCAGTAGCAGCAGTAGCAGTAGCAGTAGCAGTAGCATTATCAGTGCTAGGAATACGATTAATTCCCTGATAATTTTATAACTGCATACGACTGCTTTAGTTCAGCTTCTGGAACTTAGGGACAGAACATACAAGTAACACTGGAGTAAATGAGGGATATTTTCATCTTTTAAAGCGTTGCCAGGGTGCTGCCTTTACAGGCAGTTACCTGTACATACAGCTCATGAAAAAACAAACTCTTCCATATGGAAACTTGCCTCAGTCCTCATAAATGTACTAAGTGAAGTTTTTTTTTTTGGGGGGGGTGGGGTCATAAGAATATCTTCTTTAATGCAAATGGGGCACGTGGTTTCCAGGGGAACTGGAATTACAAGCCACCACCTCAGAATCTGATCCGTTTATTCTGTCTAAAGGCAAAATTTACATCCAATTGTTCAGTGAGCACCGTTAAGCAGAAGTGCTGGGAAAGAGAGCAGTGGAAGCCGTAAACTGCAAACAGCGCAAGTGAAGAATAACATCCATGTTTTATTTAGTGCTGTTCTCTACTACGTATACGTGTCAAATAGAAAAACGCATACGCTGTCACCTGTTGTAATATAGAGCTACTGGTCTGTATAAATTATTGAGCAGAGAACACCATCAAAAAAATTAAAAACTCTGTGTCTACTGTAAAGCATTGCTTAACGGTGACTTATACTAGTCTGTTTTATTGAGCCACAGTATTTATAGAAACATTATTTAATAAGCACATAATTTAGTCCTAGTTATGCATTATTGTTATTAATGATAATCACACACAAAGCTGTGCTAAGGATTTAACTTGCAGACAAAGCAAAATGTAATTCTGAGCAAATTAAAAAGAGGAGGACTATTTCACGTTTCATACAAACAGCATCCCTTGTTTTCGGCAAGATCCCATGGTGAGACATTCCTGCCAAAATAAATAAATAAAATAAATCACCTCAATAAAAATGCTGCAGATGTAGATAGTGTCCAATGAAAACTGTTATGTGGACTTCCTTGTCTCAGTAAACACATGACATTTTGTAAACTGTAATAAACGACTGCATTTTACAATATATATCTGTACAGGTGAATGAATGAATGAATGAATGAATGAATGGATGAATGGACATTGGATTTTTATATAGCTTTTTTTCCCCTGAAACTCAAAGCGCTTTACAACAATAGGGGCAACTCACCTCAACCAGCACCAATGTGCAGCACCCACCTGGGTGAACAAACTCACCTCAACCAGCACCAATGTGCAGCACCCACCTGGGTGAACAAACTCACCTCAACCAGCACCAATGTGCAGCACCCACCTGGGTGAACAAACTCACCTCAACCAGCACCAATGTGCAGCACCCACCTGGGTGAATGCGACGGCAGCCATAGTGCGCCAGTACAAACTCACCACACATCAGATACACAGTGGAGAGGCCAGGGGGGAGGGAATTAATCAATTCCATGCATATATATTGTCTTGGTTGTGAATTTGGCCAGGACACCGGGTTAACACCCTACTTTTAATAGAAAAGTGCCATGGGATCTTTTATGACACAGAGAGTCATAGGTAAGACCAATCCTTGCATTCGATTGATAAGATCCACACCTGTAATGCATCAGTCATGATGCAGGTAGTGATTTTGAAATGCTGGTTGAGGCTGAACTGCACAGTGAAGCAAACGGTCCAACATCGCCTCCACATCCAACTAAAAAATAAAATCTAACCATGGCAACAAGCTCTCGTTGACCCTGTGCCAAGGAACTGAAGGATTCTCATTTTTAGAAAAGAGAGAGACGTGAAAAATAAGGGGATAAATAATTAAAGGAAAGGAAGGATTGAGCAGATAATCAAAGTCAATCTTTGATGGAAAGTGAAATATGCCTGCCTCTTTGTCAGCAAGCTAATTTTGATTAAAAAGTGATTGGCCCATTTTTCACCGTTATTTTAAATCACACAATCGCATCGCTCTGCTCTGTTTATAATGCCCTGCTTCCTTGTGCTGGATTTTCATTTTTTTAGTCTTTTTTTCTACTTTGTAATTCTGATATTTTTCTCCCCATTTTTAGTATCCAGTTACACACAAATTTCTCACGTCAATTATCTCACTCCCTCATATATCTCACGAGTTCGCTGCCGTAGTCCTGAGACCGGCAATGACATGCGGCTGGGCCCCGCCTCCTCCGAGCCGGAACCCACCAAGCCATCGACTCTAACTCCGGCACACAGAGCCACTCCTATACGCAGCGATCTCATATCGGCTTCCCTCCCACCTCCCTGGGGCCAATTGCCGCCCCCTAGTGGCACTCCCGGCCAGAGCTGACTCTGGCGCGGCCGGTGGAGTGGAACCCTGGTCACAGTAGCCAGCGTTGAACGTTGTAACCGCTAGATCATCCGGGAGGCCCATATCTTCTTCAAAGATTTATTGCTAGTAATATATTTTGTAAGAAAAACAATGTAATTTGGGGTGAAAGGGGGGGGTCAAATGATCACATTTGAAATGCATCCAGCCATCAAACTTTAAAATCTCACGCTCTCGACATTTCTACTGCGACCTTTAACCAAACCTTCAGGCAACTCAGCAAGCCTAGGAGAGAGGAGGTAGAATCAAGGTCAAACTTCGCACTGCAATGTGCGCGGTGATGACTTTAGCAGATTTGTTTTCGGAAACCTCTCCACAAGTTTCATAACCGGGAAAGACAGGAAGCCGGGCGAAATCCCCTCTGCCCTTTGAGAAATATAATCAAGTGAATGAGCTTAGAACAACGAGGACCGAGAAAGACCCTCAGAAGCCGCGCTTTAATGAAAAACAGGAGTGGGGCGAGGAATCTGTGTCACTGCCGATAAGGCCGTCTCCGAGATGGCAGAGTGCATTGTGGGACCACACACCCCTTCTGGAGCCGAACGCAAATCACGCACTCCTGAGAACTATGTCCACAAAAACAACAAACAATCAATCAAGCCATTTCTCCTCCCTGGTAAAGGCATAATTAAAGAACAATCAATACTCATTTACAATACTCCATATGAATACTTACAGGTGTGTGTGTGGGGAGGTTTGAGTATGTGTGTGTGTGTGTGTGTGTGTGTGTGTGTGTGTGTGTGAGTGAGTAAGTGTATGAGTGTGTGCATGCGTGCGTGCGCGAGTGCGAGTGTGTGTGTGGGGGGCGGAGTCAAGCCATGCCGCTGGCTCTCTGGAGCCAATCAGAGCTGCTCGGCTTTCCCCACACGTGCCTACGCTGTTGAATGTACAGACAATACCAAATAAAGTCAGTTACTATGGAAGTGAGACCCGGAAGCACCCCCCAGCAGCCCCCTACACCTCTCTCCCCCCAGCAGCCCCCTACACCTCTCTCTACCCCCTACACCTCTCTCCCCCTACACCTCTCTCCCCCAGCAGCCCCCTACACCTCTCCCCCCCTTCCCCCAGTGGCCCCCTACCCCTCTCTCTCAGAGGGGAAGAAAGAGAAACCCGGGCCATCACAGGACTCATCCACTGCGAGACAGATACAATGTTGTTTAACGGTTGTGTTGAGAACAGAGGCTTGCCCTGGGTAGGGGAGGTGCAGTACTGCAGGAGGGAGAGGGAGAGGGAGAGGGAGAGGGAGAGGGAGAGAGGGAGAGAGGGAGAGGGAGAGGGAGAGGGAGAGGGAGAAGCTTGCCCTGGGTAGGGGAGGATTTCAGCAGAGAGAGAGTGTGGCGCTCTTTCATTCGATCGTGGAGCTGGAACAGGTTCCTGGCAGCGTTCTCCGAGCCTTCATGGCCCTGAACGCCCATGACTCAAACTCCTCCTAATGGGGCCCAGCCCTGTCCCCTTCCATAGTGGTGAACAGACTCATTCTGTACTCTGTTCCAGTCCAGCCCTGTCCCCTTCCATAGCGGTGAACAGACTCATTCTGTACTCTGTTCCAGTCCAGCCCTGTCCCCTTCCATAGTGGTGAACAGACTCATTCTGTACTCTGTTCCAGTCCAGCCCTGTCCCCTTCCATAGTGGTGAACAGACTCATTCTGTACTCTGTTCCAGTCCAGCCCTGTCCCCTTCCATAGTGGTGAACAGACTCATTCTGTACTCTGTTCCAGTCCAGCCCTGTCCCCTTCCATAGTGGTGAACAGACTCATTCTGTACTCTGTTCCAGTCCAGCCCTGTCCCCTTCCATAGTGGTGAACAGACTCATTCTGTACTCTGTTCCAGTCCAGCCCTGTCCCCTTCCATAGTGGTGAACAGACTCATTCTGTACTCTGTTCCAGTCCAGCCCTGTCCCCTTCCATAGTGGTGAACAGACTCATTCTGTACTCTGTTCCAGTCCAGCCCTGTCCCCTTCCATAGTGGTGAACAGACTCATTCTGTACTCTGTTCCAGTCCAGCCCTGTCCCCTTCCATAGTGGTGAACAGACTCACTCTGTACTCTGTTCCAGTCCAGCCCTGTCCCCTTCCATAGTGGTGAACAGACTCATTCTGTACTCTGTTCCAGTCCAGTCAAGAAAATGATCGCACAACAGTATTGTTGTCTTGCTGTTTTCAGCAAGGCGTTCTTTTAAGACAATGTTTATAAAAGAAAAAAGGTATTTAGAAATGGAAAATACGGTGCGTATTTTGTCTGTCCGCTCCTGAGGGAGGGGGGAGGGTGGTCGGCACAAACTCGCTGTGAAGCACGTAAGGGTGTCTCCAGAAAGGGGGTTGGTGAGTTCCGTCTCGAAGGAGGCGGATCATCGCCGGTCTCGGAGAGTAGCTTGCCCCATAGAGACGGGCGGCGAGTTCGTGGGGGGAGGGTTAATCTAAATAAATAGAGGGTATAATTGGCTTCGAGAAGACCGTGGAAAAATCCGAAACATTCTGTAAATGTAAAAAAAAAATTAAATGTACAAAGTTTAAATACGTACTCACCTAGTACATTTAGAATAGCTAACTTGTACCTACACTACATATGCCCTATTTAATACGTAATGTAATGTTTAGGAATGTGGGTTTGTAACTCAGGTTGCAGGTTTGATCCCCAGGTGGGGCACTGCCAGTTGTGCAACATACTCAACCTGACTTCCCTTAAGTGCTAAATCCAGCTGTATAAATGGATTGTATGTAAAAATAAAATGTAAATTACTCTGAGAGAATCTGCAAAATAGCCTGAATGTACTTTTACAATTACATTCAGGCTCCTTGCTTTTCTGACATTGATTGAAGATGTGTTTCCCTATTGCCATGCCAAATAGTACTTGCATTAGATTAGCCATATTTTATGAGCTTGATACTTTGTTTGATATTTTTTTAATATCTCGGTGTGGGCAAAGATTGTTGAGTCATTTGACACTTGCGCTCATCAAAATCCCTTTTTAGCCGAAAGCACAGTGAGTCTCTTAACAAACGGTGTTTGTAGAACTGCGCTAGTCTACACAGTAAGCCTTAACAAATGTGTGTTTGTACGACTACGCTAGTCTATATAAAATGATTGCCCACGAGTTCTTAACACTTCAGTGAATAATAACCAACACAGATAAAGGAAAAACACTCAAAAGACGTCTAAAGAAATATGGAAGCGAGATACCGTTTAACCTCGAGTTCACCGCTCGCATTGGAGTGTTATTCGAGGGAGAGGGCGGCCGGAAATATTGAGGATTCCTGATCTTTGTCACGGAAAGAGTCTGTTTTTCTTTTAGTTGGGGGTGGTGATAGAGATCTAAGAGCTGGCTCTTAGATAAAAGGCTTGGGAAGCTCCCCCTGGAGTTAATTGAAGTCAAACCAAGTCATGTCACAACAGCTTAGATCTAAAAGATGACCCGGCCAACCTACAATTTTCTTTTTTTCTTTTTTTTTTTGATCAGCAATAGAAGCAAAAAAAAACCCTCCACCTTTTAAATAAACAATGGCCCTGCACTCCTGCTGAATGTCAAGTGAGCAGAAGGCTTTGACTCGCTACATGGTGCCGTTTCACGCTCTGCGTCGTCGGACGGCCAATCGTTAGCGCTGGAGGGCTCTCGCCGTTGCCATTGGCTAACAGGGGGGTTGGAGTCGGGGGAGAAGTCAGTCGGGAGATTGCAAGGAAGAGGCACTTTGTTAAACAAAGCTGGAAATCACATACGCAGTTTGGAATTAAGAAACAAAAGCAAGTTGGGAGGCCTCCGATAGCGTAGCGGTCTAACGCACTTGTTTATGAGTGTGAGCTGCCTATCACGGTCACGGTTCTAAACCCGTCTCTGCCAGACCGGCCCTGGTGGTCAGCCCTGATCGGGGGCGGCGTTTGGCTGTCTGCCCCAGGGGGAGGGGGAGGGTGAGCCGGCTCGGGTTCGCCGTGAAGCACGTAAGGGAGTCTCCAGAATGTGGGTGGGGGCGAATTCTGTCTCAAAGGAAGCGGAGACGAGCGGCGGACTCGTGTGGGGAGGGTAAATCGAAATAAATAGAGGGTGTAATTGTAATTTTGAAGAAAAGCAAGGTGAATTATTTACTGCAATCTGAGCTGATCTCTGAGCTGACAGGCGTACACATGGGCCCGCACGGTTAACTTCAGGGAGTGAAAGATGTGGCATCGGCCGTCTGGCGAATGTGCTCCCCCCCCGTCTCCGTGTTCCAGGGCGTGTCCGATGCGCACACGCTCCACAACACCCGCTCAATTCCACAGGCCCTCTTTACAGCACAAAGTTCTCTTTTCTGTAAAACTTCACCCTTGTTGAGGACAGCTGGGGTTCTCTGAGTGAAGGCGGAATTAGGAGCTCTGAGCCTCTCTCCGTTCCGTGCCTTTTTAAAACACAGGAGGAACGACGTACCTGGAAGGTTATTAAAATATAAAACACTAAGAAATCAAAAAAGCCTCTCGCCAAATGGCCTTCCAAAACTTTATAGACTTACTGGTGCATATTCCTCTCATCCAATCACGACTAAAGATGTCAAATAAGCTGTGTAAGCTCTGCATGTGCATTTCTTGGGTGAACGGAGGATATATTTGCTCTACT
>JAINUG010000229.1:1147013-1149513 GCA_029706075.1 Aldrovandia affinis
TTTACTTGACAAAGCAATTGACCTTGGTTTTTACTCTATTTATTCTCAATATATTCCCACTGAACACCAAGCCAGAGCCATTAGAGCAAATTTGACCAGGAAGAGAACAGACAGCTCGATGGGACTGAACTCAGACAGACTGACCCCCTCTCCTCCCTCCCTCCCTCCCTAAGATACATCCGTACCAACATTAATGCAGCATATTTGTTTGTCTGTGTTGTTGATATCTAGGTAGCCTTGACAAAATAATTGTCTTAAATGTTTTGCTAATTTAACTAGGGATTTGGTTCAAGACAACAGCTGAACAGATCGGTTTGAGAGTTGAGGAATATATTGTACAGGGCCCTCCAAGGAGATGCCCGCCAAATAGGTGATGAAACAGCTAAGATAATGATAGTAGAATTTTGCGGTTTTGAGCGGCAGCCATCCTCAAAACCCTAATAGTCATCTAGAAAATCCTTAACCTTCATAGGAAGGTTTTCATAATTTAAAACTGAATTTTAGTTCATGTTGGTGGTACAGAGATTTGGAAAGGATTTTGTTTGGATTATGTGTGTGCATAGCTAATGTTGGCGGGTTTTATTTGGAGGGATAGTTACTTTGTTATGGACAAATCAAGAGAATTGATGAACCTTCACATCAAACTAGAAATGGGGATAGCCTGTTTTTTTTTTGTTGATGTTTTGCAAATAAATCATCCAAATATAATCTTGTCATTTTCAGAAATAAAACCTATTCCCTCTTGAATGAAACAACAATAATGAGGCATTTTTATTGAAACTTAATCCATACAAAATTATGTATCCAATCAACATTGTTCCTTAAGTTTTATTTACAAATAAATGTTAAGATTTTTATAGGGTTTTTTCAATACAAAAACACAATTTCTTTCCATCCATTTTGATAATCGCTCAAGTTGAAAAATGATATTTGTGGAGAGAAATATGAAGCAAAAATTGAACAAATATTTTGAGTCAAATTTTATGAAAAAATGTTGATTTAATTCAAAAACAAGATGACACAAACCCAACTGCCCCCCCCCCCCAACCAACTACTCTCTGCTATCAAATCAAGGACGTTAAACTGGCAGCTGTACCACCCCCCCACCCAGTATAACCGACCAATGGATGCAGTGATAACGCAGGCAAATAACTTCCAAAAGAAATCATCATCGACACAACGACCTTCAGATATTGGCGGGATCGACGATAATCTAAACAGGCTTCTGTTTGAGGTAACGGATGAATACTTTTCAAGAACTGTTTCAGAAGAATATGAACAAGGGGCCAGTGGATAGCGTAGCGGTCTAACGCATCGTATCTTGGCTGGTCTAATACGAGTGTGCACTGCCTGTCAGGGACACGGTTTGAAACCCGTCTCTACCAGACCGGCCCTGGTCGTCAGCCCGGATCGGGGGCGGCGTTTGGCTGTCCTCCCCAGGGGAGGGGGAGGGGGAGGGGGTTGAATGATTATTTTTCCATTGTTGGTGACTCACCTCCCCCTCACCACAGTAACATTTTTGACATTTTACATTTTAGGCATTTAGCAGACACTCTTATCCAGAGCGACTTACACAGTTTACATTTCTTTACATACAATCCATCTATACAGCTGGATATTTTACTGAAGCAATTCAGGTTAAGTGCCTTTAGCTCAAGGGTAAAACAGCAGTGCCCCCACCACCTGGGAATCGAACCTGCAACCTCTGAGTAACCCTTTCCTGATGCCGGATCAGGCCTGCCAACCCCCCACGCCCCCAGCCCAGCTGTGAGAGATGGGCTCCGGGCACAGCTGACATCCTGCTGGCGGGAGCCGGTATTGCTGCTGCAATTGACCCTTCGCTAAACCACGCCCCCCTTAGTTATTGTTGCTATGTACGTCAAGCTTTCGGAGCCAGCATGGCACTCCCACTGTCACTAACTGCACTCCCTGGAGAAATATTGTCCAATTTTTGGAAAATAGAAAAAGCGATTTCAGATAGAAGCAGACAGAAGGGTATACAATATGCATTTGAAGGTTATATTCAAGATATCACACTGACTCAGCAACAAAATGACGTAAAAAAATTAAGATAGAAGCGAAAGCCTACAGATCAGAGTAAAAGGGAACCACCGCATCACCGGGCGATTAAGACAGAGTACAACGACATTAAGTTACACTGTTCCTGTAAAGCTGGGTAGGTCTCTATTCACTACAATCATTAAAAAGCCAAAGCAGTAGGCCTATATAACGTTACATTCAGTAGTAAGTTAGCTAGCATTAGCTAACTAACGTAACATTAGTCGCCTATAGTGTGCTGTAACGACATTACTCTGTTTAACTTGTACCTTATCCTCTAGCTAGCTAGCCAACCAGATCTCTCATGAACTTACTAAATCAGCTTGCTTGCTAGCTCGCTGGTTAACTATTTTCGCAGCCAACTACCTAACTAGCAAGCTATTTAGTGCTAGCTAGTAATGAGCCTGGCTCACTTGACAATGGCCTGATCTTAAACACGGTA
>JAINUG010000229.1:1159513-1202013 GCA_029706075.1 Aldrovandia affinis
ACATTTGTGCTGGACTAAAAATCAATACTGCATTTGTCAATCATTCAGTCAACCATGATGTGTTTTCAGTTCTGCTTTATCTCACATTCAAAAGCATATCAAGTGTTGCTGATAGTGACCTGCCTGCGCTATAAGTTCAAGGCGCAGGTGATCTAGATCTTTGTGAACCACGATGTTAATTTAAAATATGCACCTGTTGGGTGTTTAATTATTTTTCCACTTATGTGCATACCTCCCTTCCCCCCAAGCTGAATATGCCAGATGACTGTGGGCCCATGTTTCTAACGCAGGGGTGGGCAACTCCAGTCCTGGAGGGCCGGTGTGTGTGCAGGTTTCTGTTTCTACCAATTACCCCTGTGGCTCAATTAGCTAATTAGTTGGATACGCCAATGCTGGTTCACTTGTAGATTAGACCACAGTGACATGTTTCATATGGGAACACAAGAACAGTCTTCAGCTGTCATTCATGGGCTTACCAAGAAATGTAGCTAAAATGTCAGATCATGTAAATGATTGGGGCTAATTAAATAATAAGAGCAGAAGTTGGCAGAAATCCAGAAACGGATACGGCCTTCCTCGCCCACCCCTGCTCTAACAGTACAAACAAATAATGTTCAGAGACACAACCACACGATTTCAAACAAGACCTAAAAGAGCGAAATGCCTGCCCCTACATGGAGGGATGAGGACGTGTGCAGTTTGCCCCCCACCCTCCCCCCCCGCCTAAAAGTATGCATTTTCACACCCAGGGAACGAGCTATTCCCCCGTCCTTTGAAATGCAAACTAAGCCGTGATCAACCTCCTCCTCAACCCCCAAAATAAATTCTAAATAAATAAACTTTGTAGTCGAGCATTCCCGAACAACATTAATCCGTCGTTCTTTACGATGGAAACGCCGAGAGAGGCGAGGCAGATGTTTTTGAACATCCTCACCTAGGATGCACCCTGGCGTGTTCTTCAGAAGTGCAGCTCATTTTAAGACTGTGCTTTAATGCCTCTGCTCCTGGTGCAGCAACATGCGGAGAGCTGCAGCACTAGATACTCTTTAGATTAGGACATGACAAGCCTAGATGGGCTGAACGGCCCGTTCTCCTCATCTTATGTTCTTGTGTGTGTGTGTGTGTGTGTGTGTATGTGTGTGTGTGTGTGTGTGTGTGTGTGTGTGTGATGAGTGTGTGTGTGTGTGTGTGTGTGTAGGACATGACGAGCCTAGATGGGCTGAACGGCCCGTTCTCCTCATTATGCATTCTTATGGTTCTTCTCTTTTTTTCTTTTTTTTTTTTTATTTGTTTCGAATTTTTCCCCCAATTTAGTAGCCAATTAAACCCTCTATTTATTTCTCACTGCCAAAGTCCAGAGACCGGTAGTGAGCGCTGCACCTCCTCCTCCGAGCCGGCACCCGCCACGGTCACTGTAACACACAGAGCCACTCATATATGCAGCGAGCTAATATCGGCTTCCCCCCGTCTCCCTGGGGCAGACAGCCGATCGCCGCCCCCTAGTGGCACTCCCGGCCAGAGCGGCGGTGGGCCACACAGTTAAAGGAAGTGGAAACTGACCACACAGGCTTTGGAGGATCAATTTGCCCCGGGTCTTGACTGGACATTACAAATCTGGGATGAGAAACAAGAGGAACGATCACAGAATTTTCTCTTTTTTTTTTTTTTTTGTACTTTAATCCTCTCCGTTATCTTGGGAGTCCATCTTGTGCCGATTCGATCTGCACTCAGAATACTCCAGTGTGAGCTGGGAGGCCCACAGAAGTGAGAGAGCCATTTCCCGCTTCACTTTAACCTCTCACGACCCTTCCCTCTCTGTGCCTGGTCTGTTTGGCTCTTTAATTACGGTGTGCAGAGGGGGGGGAAAAGAGAAGTTCAGAAAAGGAAGTGAATGTTCTTGAGCAGAACAGTGGTACTGGATGTGAAAGGGTTTTCTGCGTGTGAGTGGCTGCCTTGACACAAGCCTCTTATATTTAGTTGAACTCCTGGCTAAAGAGGAATCTAAATAAAAGATGTCACAGACTGCAGGGAGCCTCAAATGACTGCAGGCATTTCTGGGTACTTAGCTAACAGACAACTATTCATATAGAAGCACAGCGCCCGTAGGCAGGTCTCCCGTCTGCATAAAAACATCTTTCAGACAAGGTGGCTTCACGTGATGGACACAAACCGAGAGATATAATATATAATATATAAGATATGATGGTGTCAAATATATATTCATGCCACGGCTTGAGATAAATACTTGAATCTGATTGGCTGACAGCCGTGATATATTTTCGTATAGACAGTATGTGCTGAAAAGGGCATATATTCTTCATCTAAATCACAACGCGTACACATTTGAAAACCTAACGTCAGTGAGTTTTTTATTTTTTATTTTTCAAAAGCAATAGAATGTTCACTCAGGAGCAAGATGTCGACATGCGATAGTTAACGTCACATCACATTTCTTCAAATGTATTCTGGGTTTTTGTAAACAGACATGGTTTCGCTCCCAATTTAGTGGCCAATTATACCCTGTATTTATTTCGATTCGCCCTCCCCTCACGAGCCCGCCTCCCGTCCTCCGGGGCAAGCCAATTCCCCGCCTCCTCCGAGACGGAACTCGCCTCCTACTTCTGGAGACACCCTTCACGCTTCTCGGCAAGTAAGATAAGATAAGATATGATCAACTTTATTTATCCCCATTGGGGAAATTCTGTGTCACACACAAAGCTCCAGTATACACATAGACAATACAGACATAATCACCAATAAGGCAACATATATTAAACACAACGGCGCCAATATACATTTATATACAAAATAAGATAATAAGTTAGAGTTAAGAGCAGGTAGTGCAAAATGCAAATTGCAACGGAACTGTGGTGATAGTCTCTAGTCTAAAATAGCAGTCTCTAGCCCACGAATGTTCATTTTCAGGGAATTCAAGGAATTCTGGGTGTTCTGGGTACCACCGGTGTTAGACCCGCCCCCCCAATGTCACTCAGATCCATTTCCCTCAGCCAGTCGAGTTTAGCTGCATTGTACAATCTGATGGCAGTGGGAATGAAGGTTCCTGCCGGTTCCAATTGGGGCTGACTGCCAGGGCCGGTCTGGTAGAGACGGGTTTAGAACCGCGTCTGCAATAGGCAGCTCACACTCGCAAAGCACCAGTCAATGCGAGTGCGTTAGACCGCTACGCTATCCGAGGCCCCTAGCCTTCTCTTAAGAGCTGATCTTCCCTCCCTTGGCGTATGTACAGTTGTATGTGCATCTCATCTTAGTCCAAAAACACAAGTATTCTTTTTGGACAAAAAGTACATTTTTCCTGAGGATATTGTTGAAACGTGCTCATCAATTCATTTGCAACTGTAACGGAGTTAGTCCATTAGTTAGTTGGATTAGTTAGTTACTAATGGAGTTAGTTAGTCCACCGCTGAGTTTCAAACCGAGGATCCCAACACCACGAGACACGATTAGCCCGCTGAGCTAAAGACCCCGAGTCCCCAGCCAAGGGAACTAATCACACTCTTATTGACGTTGCTTTCTGCAGCGGAAGCTCACGCGTTAACGCACGTCTTGGAGCTCCGCTCCGCTACATAACATCATTGTTATGCATTTTTAATGAGCGTAAAATGTGCAAAATGTCAAGCAACCAATTCTGGAACGTAATCAATATTTTAAATGAGGAAAATCTGGCTAAAGCCTTTTTGGGGGGATGAGACGTTGTAAATTATGCACAGGTTGCCAAACAGGTTCCCGTTGAGAAAGAGGACACACTGGCATTGCTGGCACACGGTAATAAAAGACCCAAATCCACACATGCATCTTTAATCAGAGCAGTGATGGGCACACTTTAAAACATGAATGATATAGAGAGTTGCAGTGTGTCTCCCAGACGGAGAGACTGAAAGGAAGAGTCTATTTTAGGCTGACGGGCCCTGGGGGGCCCCCGTGGTGTCTGAACACAGGGGGGGTCAGGAACCCCTTTTTCGATGTGAATAACACTCTGAAACAAAAAGTTTAGATTCCAAAGAGGAGCGAGAGTGAGAGCGTGGCCCAGATTACTGAACTGCCCCTAACCCTGACTTAACCCCTAAAATTAACCCCAACCCTAACATAACCCTACCCTAGTACTAACCTTAACCCTCGACTGCCTCCCATTGCCCAAAATCCAAACCAAACCTAGACCAAATGCAAGCTGAATGTTTGCAGTCCACAATTGGAAAATAGAAGAAAAAAAAAGTACATGGTCCATACAATTGGAAAAGCAGAAGGAGGGCAAAAGGGGGAGGAGCGGAGGGGAGGGGAGGGGGAGGGAGGGGCGGAGGGGAGGGGAGAGGAGGGCAGGGGAGGGGAGGGGAGGGGAGGGGGGAGGGGAGGGGAGAGGAGGGCAGGGGAGGGAGGGGAGGGGGGGGGGAGGAGGAGGCGGAGGGGAGAGGAGGGGAGGGGAGGGGAGGGAGGGGAGGGCAGGGGAGGGGAGAGGAGAGGAGGGGAGGGGAGGGGAGGGGAGGGGAGCGGAGAGGAGATGATCCAGGCCAGATCCTGCTCTTATTACACAGCCGAACAGCGAGAGCTCGTTTCCGCTTCACTTGCTCCCTGACACACCGACTGATTCCCCGTTGAGTCCCAGCTGCCTGCAGGCAAACGCACACACAGATAATCGGGGAAGAGCTGTGACAGTAAGTATCTAAACTAGGCCCATTGTTCTTTTATTACATCTCTGTGACGTTATGTGGGAACTCCTCACACACATGTCCACAGAAGTCTTCACGTGCAGGTTATAGCTGTTTCATTTAGCAACCTTTTAAGATGGCTCCTGTATAGTAGACCTCGTTAAATAACACACAAGAAACGCAAACAAAAAGGGAAAAAATCCCCGTTAGATCAACCTGCTTTCGACTTTCAAACAACAGTGGCTTAGAGTCTATTGTTTTGATACCTTTTTCCGCCTCTGCTTCTGCTTGTTACCGATAGCGCTTTACAGCTCACACAAATCAATGTAAAATAATTGGTGCAATATTCAGTGAGTGCCGGTTGTTTATTAAAAGTTGAACCCACCACCTGCACCAGGTTCTGTGTTTCAGAAACACGGGAGCAGCAGATAAGGATGAAAGTAGGCAGAGAAGAAAACAGAAACCAGAGGCTTTGAGCGTAAAATTGGACCGTTGACAAAAAAACACAGGACGCTATATTACAAAAAAATAAGTAATACGATTGTTGATATGTGAATTAAATTAAACCAAAATGGCTGTTATTTTTGACAGTGCTCAGCAGCTTAACCCATTAAGACCTGGAGGAAGAACGATTAATGAAAATCACAATTCGGCTTTTTTTTTTAAATTTTTAAAAAATGTTTTAAGATTTTGGCAAAGGCGTTTTTGCCATTTTTCATGGGTTAAGGAAGAACCAATTTTTTAAAAATGTTTTGGCAAATGACAAAGAGGCGTAGAAGAGCACGTTGGAATGCCTGGAGAATCCTGCGCCAGTGCTATCGATCAGTAAGCTACTGTTGAATCGACGTGGTCAAAGTCCGTAAGCGAACGTGAAGAGCTGAATATAAACTTTCGTTAATGTGCCACCGTGGCACCTGGCCCGAGATTAAGCAGCTTCTTAAAGATTTAATCACGACGGACGTGAGCGGGATTCACAATCAGAACACCACTGATCACACCTGCTTTTAGCAGAGATTCAGAACACATTCTCCCATTGATTTACATTTTAATTTCAGCAGATCTCGCAGTGAATTCTGATCGCGTTAATATATTTAATTTTGTCAGATTGCTGCCCAGAGCACAGCGATGGAGATTTGACATGGAACCACATAAAAAATAAATAAAAAAGATTTTATTTCCTAAGCCACCTTTTACTAAGTTTATAGAAATAAATGGTAACTCGGTTGAAAACCAGGCAGTGGTGAGGCATGCGATCGAGGGGTTTTGACAGGGCCACCCTACCTCTTCTGCCTCGCACTTACACAAATCCCGATTATGGACAATCGACCAGCTTGGTAAGAGAAACAAACCCTGTCAGCCACTGGAAAGTTCATGGGAAAGGACGCATTCTATAGACCACAGATGACCACAAATTGAAAAGTGCCAAAGCTAGGCCTCAATAATCCACTGCGACACCAGAGCAGAATTCATCGTGCGTAGGGTGCACCAGAAATATTATTTTAATGTCATCGGGCCCAAATGGCCCCTTGGCAGTACGGCTCAAATGAGCTGAAGCACGATCATTCATCGCAATGATTACATTCCCCAATGAAAGGCCCTCCTGACTGATCCTGGAGAGATTAGCGTGACCTACAGGAGTTATTAACTCAGACTTAAATACGTCTTTCTGTCAGCCCTGATAAAGCTGTGTGTTCTCCGTTTCCAGGAAGCTTAAATCTCTCCCAAACTCTCAGTTGATGAAGCGTCAGAATTGGACAAACATATACTCCTGTCTGAATGAAATCAAGGACTTGAAAGTACCAAAAAAATATCCTTCAAACTTCCTTTTGAAAACCTGTGGAATGACTTGAAGAGCGCAGTGTCCATTGACGGTCCCCACGCAATCTGGCTGAGCTTGAACAGTTCTGTGAGGAAGAATGGGCAAACGTTGCCCAATCTAGGTGTGCAAAGCTGGTAGAGACATATCCAAACAGACTCATGGCTGTAATTCAAGCCAGTGAAGTAGCTGGCAGCTGGCTACCAAGCTTAATAGAAGCACTTGGTTCTCAGCGGGGGGTGTAGACTTATCAATCCAAGTTATTCTACTTTTTATTTTTAAGTAATGTTCAGAAATTTCCCACTTGGAAGTTGTGGGGTAAAATATGTAAAAGTCTGATTTCATGTTTTAATTTCAGGCTGTAAGGCAACAGAAGGTGAAATGTTTGAGACAGGGTGTAGACTTTAAACAGGCCCTGTATATTGGACCTGCATGTGTTCTTTAGGTGGAAGGTGATGTGTTTTTGCTTCTGTATTGAACTATAAAACAAACTTAAATATAAAATTGATGTTAAAAAAAATCCTGCATCCTGCAATTGGCTATATTGTATGCTAAGAATATTCTATTATTTCATACTAATACAATTGTTCAGAGAAAAATATTTTGTTTTGTTGAAGTCTTTTTTTCATCCCCAAGAAAATATATGTCACAATTACACCCATCAGAGTTAAACTACTGTCTCATTGCAGGGATGAAAACACATATATTCCAACAACCAAGGTTAATTAATTTTTTTCCATTATGTTCACATACTTGATCTCCTTTTAATGGCTCTACTTTGGCTTTTAGCACAGGCCAGCTGCTTTAAATGGTCAAATCTGCGGCCTACGAATGCTCATCAATGCTGGGGCCGTTCTTTCAACAGCATACGTCCACTGCCTCATTTTAATTGGCAAGACCCACCGCAGAAATCTTTTCATGATTGTCTGATGAATGCAATCAAATATAATAACTTTATTTTATTTTTTGTGACTCACGGAAGCCTTTGACACATCTCCAAGGTTTGTGCTTAATATAGAAAACAATTATAGAATGGATGAAGGCTTTTAAAAACAAATACAGATAGGATAGCTCCAAGGGGGTGACACATTGAGGAGTTTGGCTCTGAAAACGTTGCGATGGTGTTTCACAGATGAGAACGATTTAAAACGATTTAGCGACAGAATCTAATTAATCTGCAGCTTACTTATTTTTGCATTAAGTCTGCTTTGCCACTTTCTCTCGATTTAACACCTGATCAAGTTATTCATGTTCCCCATCCAAGTTTTTCCTGCAGTCTGGCCAACGCGCTCTCATTTGTTCCTGAAAGTTGACGCATGATTTGGACATGAAGGGTTTTGCAAATCTGCGCTGGTGTTAGCCAACGCACTGCACATAAAAACAGGAAGGGTGCCATTTAAAAACATGTATAAACAAATCATTATTTTAAGTCCTGTATAAGCAGGAATCTTATCCATACACTCTTTTATAATGAATAGTGTCTCTTTAGGAGCCACACTCCTGAATATTAGACATTCCTGCACTCCCTTCCTCGATTAACATCCATCGACCAATACGCCTTTGGAAGCGTGCAGTTTTACAGGCAGTGCATTCACAGCCAATAACGTATGAATTTAAAAAAATGTTTTAATTGTTTCTGATTTTTATTCAGTCTTTCTCCCAATTTAGTAGCCAATTACACCCTCTATTTGTTTTCGATTTACCCTCCCACACAATTTGCCCACCCACGTTCTGGAGACTCCCTTACGTGCTTCACGGCGGACCCCAGCCGGCTCACCCTCCCCCCTCCACCTGGGGCGGACAGACAAACGCCCCCACCCCCGATCGGGCTGATGACCAGGACCACTCTGGCATCCCTGACAGGCAGCGCACATCGTATCGGACCAGCCAAGATACGGTGCGTTAGACCGCTATGCTATCCACCTGCCCTACATATGAATTTTTAAAGATAGTATAAAGTCTCCAGCTTCACCACAAACCTACCCTCACAGTGAAGAGCACTGGTTTACCAAACCGTTTCCACAAAGGGGTCATTGGCCAGCCACCACCCCCAAAACCCACTAAAGCAAGGCAAACATTCCCAGAGGCCACATTGCAACCGTCTCAATAACCACCAGTCATCAGAGCCCCTGTGGAGTTCCGTGATTCACTGTTTCATTCCACAACTGCTCACTTGTGGCCAGAAAGTGTCCGCCCTCTTCATTCTGAAGGATGCAGTTATTTGCCATGATTTCTATCCTCCCTTTTTTGGGGGGAATGCAAACCTCGAGTGTTGTAGGTAAAGTGTCATTGATTTACAGGGATCATTTTCACACACTTTGCTGGAGAGCCTGTTTCCCCTCTATTGATGCTGGTAACCATGGTGCATTAGTCATAGCACACCGAACAGGAGGAAGGGCAAAGCAAGGCAGTTAGTCTTAATATTTATACAGTTCCACCAGGAAGTGACCTCACTATATTATAGTTATGCCTGTGACTTGTGTATATACATGTGTGTATGTATGTGTGTATATCTATATATGAGGTGTAGTGGTACACAAAAATCATGGGTTTGAAGTCATGATTTGGTATGTTTTTGGCACAGCAGGGAAGAAAAAAAAATGCTAAATATAAAATTGCTTTTCATTTATTATGAACTTTGTAAACAGTGGCTAATTGGCCATAATTTACTGAAGGCACATATCTCCTTGTTGCTCATGTTGGATTCTTTAATCTGAACTGCACTACCCAGCAGTGGAATCTTCTAGGAACAGTTTATCTTATTTTGAATTCAGAATCACTACAATTGAACACAGGTGTGGAGGCCAATTGGCCAATTGTGTGATCTGAAAGGTGATTGGTTACCCCTGAGCTAGTTTACAATTGGTATGATAAGCAGGGTCTAGACTTATCAATCCAAGCTATTCTCATTTTCAAGTTCAGATATGTTGCCTTTTTCTCACTTTTCAAGTTGTAGGGTAAAATGTGTAAATAAAGGTTTTAATTCCAGGCTGTAAGGTGCCATTTTTTAAACAGGGTGTAGATGTTAAAGGGGGGCACTAATACGGCATCTAAGGAGTTAAAAGTATTTAAAATGTGTATTTGACCCGGACTCTGAAAATTGCACATCAGCAGTCTTTCGGCGACAGAGTGCAGAATGTTTCGCTCCTCGAGGTGACATAGATTTGAAAGCATTACGAGATCAGCACCGGCTTTGAGGCCTTCGATTCGACACACAGGTGATCTGCCAGCTTCTCAAGGAAACCTGATGATCTTTATCTGGATTTACATCAACAAATGCACCCCCCAAAATATCTGTTCATTCATTGAGAACCTTTTTTAAATTATTATTATTATTATTATTTAATGCAGTGCAAAAAAAATTGTACAGGCTGTAATGTCAAATTAAAATCTGTGGAGAATGGATAACAGAAGACCTACAATATCATTGACAGGGGTGCACATAGTACAGCATGAGGGCCACTTCAATATCAAAGCAATTATACTGCACAAAGAGCCATACGCAGAATATTTAAAAGGCATCAATGGTGAATATAATCAAGAATAATTGCACATCATTTGGAGTGTATTATATTCCTGAAAGGGAGGCGTAGGGTGCAAACACAGTCAGCAAACACAAACTGGGAAAAAAATCTATTTTGGCATTTTAATGACCAAAGCCGTAGCAGAGAGTGCAGAAGAAACAGCTTGCTCGTAGCGTGAGAAGGTGTGGCAATATCGATCAGAATTGCAGATCAATAATGCATGGTATTTTCAATGAAAACTTATCAACGTCTGCGAAACGATTGTATTGGCTAATTATTTGCATTGTAAATATGAAATATGTGGAGAACACATTGTAAAATTATTATAGCTCAAGCAGTTATCAATAGTAGTATCATGGTTGTCAAATGATGGATTTGAAAAGAAGATGGATGATAGATCTGAAAATGGAAAATACGTAAATCACCATGGATGGACACTACTGAATATTTGAAGGATATTGCTGTTTATTTCAGGAAATTAATCCTGTAAATGTTGGTGTGATGTGTTCATCAAAAAATATGTACGTATATGTTGTGGAACATGAATCTGTACTGTATCTGATGATGTGGTATCACTTTCAAGTCTGTTTGTGAATTAATTCCTAAGTACAGATAAAGGTTGTTCGTAGATGTTCTGTTGAAAGTTTATTCTGAATTTAAGTTAAGCTGTAAGGAGGGCCATGTGAAACCTGCCCAACGTCCTTTTAAGACGCTTTATGTTGGTGTTTCCTTTATTTTGGCAGTTACCCCATAGTTGATGAGAAACACCAGCATTATGCACAGATTTGTGTTGTTGTATTTTTACAGTCCTTTACTAATGACAGCTGCAGATAATGTAGCGGATAGCGTAGCGGTCTGATACGGTGTGCGCTGCCTGTCAGGGACGTGGTTCAAAACCTGTCTCTACCAGACCGGCCCTGGTCATCAGCCCCGATCGGGGGCGGCGTTTGGCTGTCTGCCCCAGGGGGGGGGAGGGTGAGCCGGCTCGAGTTTGTCGAGGAAGGGAAGGGCGTCCGTGGTCGGGTTCCGGAGGAGGCCCATGGAATAATTGTCTCGTTACCCGGAGGACGGGCAGCGGACTCGTGGGGGAGGGTGAATTGAGATAAATAGAGGGGATAATTGGCAACTGAATTGGGAGAAAAAAACCGGGAAAATTAGAAACCATAAATTAAAAAACTAAACAAAAGAGACTGGAGTGTGTGCACGTGGTGCTCAGTGGGGAGAGGGAGGCGCAGGGCGCTGGGGCTAGCGGTGCAGAGATGGAGAACCAGGCAAGCTGAGAGAAACCAAACCGAGAGCCGCGTCGCTCTCTCCGTGATTCGCCCGCCTCTCTCCAGCGGCGGATTTCAATACGGCGCAGAGTCTCCGAGGGAAACACTCGAGTCGTCGACGCGTGAAGGAAGGCAAACGGCAAACAATCGCTCCGTGAAAAGAAAAGAAAAATGATAAAAGGGCAAGGGACATTAGGCTTTAAACAGTCAGCCTCCGTTGTCCTCGATATTAGTCCTGTGAAAAGACGAAACCGAAAGCACCAGAGAGACGAGCGGCAGTCAAACTGGGGGGGGGGAGCTGCGACAAAGGAATAATGAACATTTATCTAATTAAGCCGAAACAAAGGCCCTGCATTGCTGTCTGAAGAGAATGTGCACACAGAGTGGTCATGTTGTTCAAAGACGCTGATGACTAATTATTTGGGGGAAATCATTTGTCATCCAGCCGGTGCAGGATGCAGTAGAAACCGTCATGCTCTGGACTCAGGGCCTCACGATCTCACGACCTGACATTTTGGGGAAAGCGTCAAGTTCAGTCTGTCCGGGTGAGACTTAATGGATGAAAGGTCATTTTATTTTTTACATGTTTTAACATTTATATTTTCCAAAAATTTCCCTGTTTTTCTCCCAATTTGGTTGCCAATTATACCCTCTATTTATCTCAATTCCCCCTCCCCCACGAGTCCGCCGCCCGTCCTCCGGGTAACGAGATCGGTCCCTGACCACGGACGCCCTTCCTCGTCCTCAACGACCTTGTGCCGGCTCACCCTCCCCCCTCCCCCTGGGGCGGACAGCCAAACGCCGCCCCCGATCGGGGCTGACGACCAGGGCCAATCTGGCAGAGACGGGTTTCAAACCGTGTCCCTGACAGGCAGCGCACACCGTATCAGACCAGCCAAGATACGATGCTATGCTATCTGCCGACCGAAAGGTCATTTTCATTCCACCAAATGGTACATTTCAGAAACGTGAGCCATAAAAAGGGAGCTGAGCATTTTTCAAGAGCCGAAAGATGAAGAGTAAGATGCGATCTGTGTCTTTGAGAGGGAGCAATTGAGTTGTGCTGTAAATGTGTCTAAATGTGGGATGTGTTTCTGAACACATCGGAGGGACTATGCTTCCATATTGGGAACTATATAGCTTCTATGGAGACATCCCGTCATGAAAGTATAGAAAAAATACTTTAATGTATTTTTAAAAGACAATAAAATACAAAAAGTTGAACATCGAGAACAGGAACATATTCACACGCACATCTCAATTTTGCTTGTATATCTCTATAAAAACGTCGCATTTCCTGACACCTCGAGCTCAGTGAATTCCCAGTATTATGCACTAAATTAGTGCTACATTAGTCCTGTGTTTCCTGAACAAGTTGTCATCCTAGGCTCCTAGCTAGCAACCTGCTGAGTCGCCAAAAAAAAAGGAATTCAACCATAATATTTCATAATCGTTCTTTTCCAAATGGGAACTGTTCATTACTTGGAAATTCAAAACATGCCTAACATATACACTCGGTGCAATTATTCTTACACGACAAATGTAAAACCTCACTCCTCAGGAGACCGTGGGAATCCTGTTCCTCCGCGGAATATTTAAGACCCCAATAACAGCTTCTGTGACCTTTTCATTGAGCTGTGACTCGAAGCCGAAGCAGACAAGATCATAATGGGAAGATTATTTTTGTGTTGGATTATTCATATTCTACATTAAGACAAAATTAGTTCCGGGAAAGGACAATATGAAACATCGCTGGGGGTTTTATTCTTCTCCACGTTTAGCATTTTAAAACCGAATGTAGTTTTTTTTTTTATATATAATATTGCTTCAATGAATTAAGTAGTGGGTGGCACAGTGGTGCAGTGGATAGCACTGTCGCTGCACAGCAAGAAGGTCTCGGGTTCGAATCCCGGCCGGGGGCCTTTCTGTGTGGAGTTTGCATGTTCTCCCCGTGGGTTTCCTCCGGGTACTGGGTTTCCTCCCACAGTCCAAAGACATGCACGTTAGGCTAATTGGAGAGTCTAAATTGCCCTGTAGGTATGAGTGTGTGAGTGAATGGTGTGTGTGCCCTGCGATGGATTGGCGACCTGTCCAGGGTGTATTCCTGCCTCTCGCCCCAATGCATGCTGGGATAGGCTCCAGCCCCCCCACGACCCTGACCAGGAATAAGCGGGTTAGATAATGAATGAATTAATGAAGTTGCACAAGTGAAATGGGCAGGCGTTTCACTGGAACCGTTTTGGGTTGGATGCAAAGACGGACACAAAGCAGAGACTGGCCGACAAACAATTTATTGCCCTTTTCTCGAAGGGAATAACTAAAGTAAAGGAAAAAAAGCAAAAGTAGACGAACCACTAATCAAAAAGAAGACAAACCATTTAACCACAGTGGAAAGAAAACAAAATATCTTTAGCACAGTGTGCCAGCCTCTGTCTCTCTCTCTCTCTCTCTCTCTCTCTCTCTCTCTCTCTCTCTACATCTAAAACCCAGTGACGATTGCTGCTTCTCTCTCCAAATCAAGAACTATTCTAAATACGTTGACCCTTCAGACACCATATATCGGTAAATATTCATTTTAATTAATTAGGGAGTCATTGTCATTAATTCCAGCAGATTAATGATCATTCCTCGCGGAATCTATGCCAGCTGCACGTGAGCAGTTTCCTCGCGCGACGTGTCAGTGGTTTTAAAGGTCTTTTGGTTTGAAATGAATGTTAAAGTTTTGTGGCGGTGGCCTCCTTTGTTTGTTGAGTGATATTCCCGCTGCGGGGAGGACCGGAGGCGTCTCGGCTCGCGCGGGGCACCAAAGCAGGCAGCATGTGTCTGAGAGAACAGCTGATGATAAAGTGAAATTTCTCTGCCTTTGAACGGAAGCAAAATGCCCTTGAGGAAGAATGGAGAACAGGATCGCTATGTAAAAAAAAAAAAAAAAAAAAAAAGCAATTTGAGCTAAAAAAGCTGAATTCGAGAGAATGGATTCAACACGGGGGCTGTCAGGTGCATTGTAGCCCACGAAACTCCCCGACTTCAATCCAGCGACTTAATTCAATCCAGTGCATGAAATGCCGTATTAGACGGAACAGGAAGGTGTGGGTGTGGAGGGAAAGTGCTGCACTGTCAGAGGGAGATCTGTGGAGCTGCCATGACGGCACCATTGAACCTCAATTACAGCATCCCTGCAATACACCCATTTTACATTTTTACATTTTAACCATTTAGCACCTTATCCAGAGCCACTTACAAGATGTGCATTAATACATGTTAGGAACAGTCATAGTTCACGCAAGAGATCAGTGCAGTAATACAGTAATAGACATCATTGTTGGCAGCTGCACACCATACCTGTAACACTGGGAGAGAAAAGGTTAGTATTTTTTTTGTTTGTTTTTTGAGAAAGTTTTAAACAAGGATACATATTACAAAAAGCAGTATTAAACATGTAAGCAGTGGTGATGACAATTAGTTAAATGTACAGAGTCAGTGGTGGTGGGTTTTGAGTCTCTTGCGGAAGATCGCCAGTGATTCCGCAGTGACCGATTGCGGAAGGTCGTTCCACCAGCGAGGGGTCAGGACAGAGAAGAGGCGAGACCGCGAGGAGCGGGTGCCGGGTGAACAGAGGGATGGGACAGTCAGTTTGCCAGAGGAGGCGGAGCGGAGGGGTCTGGCTGGGGTGAAGGGTGTACAGTGTCACAGTAGAAGTTGGGCTGGGCTGGAGTTTATTTTCTCTTCACATTGAAAGGTGAGATCAGTGAGGTGCATCACACTATTTGGAGAGCCTCCGTATCTGCGACTATAAAGCTGAACTCTCGGCTGATAACAAGCAAAGGAACTGATGATGCCCATCACTGCCTACGACGCCTTTTTGCAATCAGCTTCAAAGTAAACATGTCAGGGTTGCACACTGTAAATACGCCCCTACAACCTCAATTTATTTTTTTTTCCAGCCAAATGGTTTGCTTTATGATTACCATTCAAACGGGCAAAATGCTGAAACAGATATGATGAGGAAATTACTTCTTCGTTGGAAAATTGCATGTGGCAGAAGGTCATGCAATCTCCCATTAGAGGTTGTGAAATGGATATTGAGGATGTTGTCAAAGAGATGATGGACACACACACACACACATACACACTTGTTATATCAGCTGAACGAGTGCATGTTTTGAATTCTCTCTCTAGACACTAATGCACAGGGATATTATGAGTTCCACCAAGACTATAAACCTCCTTTTCCACCCATAAAAAAAGGCAGCATGTACGTATTCTGAAGAAAATAGAAAACTGTTAGCCATGTTTAAGGTTCTGTATCTCCATTAATCAATTCAGTGAGTCTCACTCCATGCTCGTTACAGTGGCAGATATTACCTGGGAGGTAATCTGTCCTGTCTGTCACACTATCGCACTGGAGCGACATCGTGAGTGTGTGTGTGAGTGTGTGTGTGTGTGTGTGTCTGTGTCTGTGTTTGTCTGTGTGAGTGTGTGTGTGTGTGTGTCAGTGTGTCTATCTGTGTGTGTGTGTGTCTGTGAGTGTGTCTGTGTGTGTGTGTGTGTGTGTGTCTGTGTGTCTGTGTGAGAGTGAGAGTGTGTGTGTGTGTGTGTCTGTGTCTGTGTGTGTGTGTCTGTGTGTGTGTCTGTGTGTGTGTGTGTGTGTGTGTCTGTGTCTGTGTGTGTGTGAGTGTGTGTGTGTGTGTGTGTGTGTCTGTGTGTGTGTGTCTGTGTGTGTGTGTCTGTGTGTGTGTGTGTGTGTGTGTGTCTGTGTCTGTGTCTGTGTGAGTGTGTGTCTGTGTCTGTGTCTGTGTCTGTGTGTGTGTGTGTGCTGTAAGGTTTCATTATAATGTGAATATAAGGTTTCATTATAATGTGAATATAAAGTGACTGGTGGTAGAGGTAAGTGCATGTTTGCATCCTGTAATTGTTTTAAAAACCTGTCTCTACAGTAAAGTGTTTGTGTTTCTAAAGAGGGAGGTGGGGTTAAGAGGCTGACCACCAATTATATTCATAATAACATTATTAATAATTACAATAAAATAACTATTTACAGAGTGCTCAAAGCGCTTTGCAGTTAATATATAAGACGACAGTGAAAAAAACATACGGTCAAAAGTTTTTGAACACATTTTCCAGTTTTTACTGAAATGTAAGCAGTTCAAGTCCAGTGAATAACCTGAAATGGTACAAAGGTAAGTGGTAAACTGCCAGAGGTTAAAAAAAAAAGTTTAGGTTACCAAAAACTGAAAGGTCCAGTGAATAACCTGACTAACCTAACCTGAATAACACCTTTGAAAGGTGTTCTAAAACTTTTGACTACTATATATATGCGATTTAGCAGGTGCTTTTATCCATAGTGACTTACAGTACTGAATGCATACATTTTTGAGTATATATGGTCCAAATGGGAATCGAACCCACTACCTAAGAGTTGTCAACCTACTGAGCCACACAGAACCACACTCTACCTACTGAGCCACACAGAACCACACTCTACCTACTGAGCCACACAGAACCACGCTCTACCTACTGAGCCACACAGAACCACACTCTACCTACTGAGCCACACAGAACCACACTCTACCCACTGAGCCACACAGAACCACAAAGTGAATCAGAATGATTGGATCAGTGACACCATTGTTAAAAGACATCTCCTGATGTTGAGTCATCATTGGGTCATCGTCCATGCAGTCTCTAATATACAAACCTCATCTCAGACCAAACGTCATGCTTCTTATGTATACTAAATATTATATTCTTACAGATTGCTTGAGATGTAGTCAGAAATGCAAAATGGGTCAAACAATAAGTTTGGGATAGGATTTATGAGACATGGTCATATTCATAAGGATAGCATCTCCTCCTTCAAAAACTATTGCTTATCAATCAAACAATCACTATGTGTATTCAAGACCAAGAGAGGAGACTGAATGTTATCACACCAATCGCACCAGCATGCATTATTATTCATTATAATATTATTATAAGAAGCTGGCTGCACTTTGTCCTGGGTGCTGTGCATTTGACCTTTCTGTTACCCTCTGATTGACCTTCACGTCCCTGTGTTCGAACCTCCTCTGGTTTTTTGGTCTAGGCCAAAGCAGGCAGTGTGGTAGGATGGTTAGGGAACTGGGCTTGTAACGTTAAGGTTGCAGGTTCAATCCCCAGGTAGGACACTGCCATTGTACCCTTGAGCTAAAGGTACTTAACCTGAATTGCTTGAGTTACAATCCATTTATACGGCTGGATATTATGTAAAGAAATGTAAACTGTAAGTCGCTCTGGATAAAAGCGTCTGCTTAAATGCCTATAATGTAAGTGTAAGTGTAATGCCTAGCCCTCAGTAATGCCATGCTGGGCCAGCATTGGGCTAGCAGCCCATACCTAGGGAATGCTATAGACCTGCCACTATGAGGCTGCTACAGGTCTTTAGTTTAATTAGAGAAGAATTGCCAATCAGAACCTCTATTTTCAGGAAGGCTATTTCTGATTACTGATGGCAGACAAATCCAAAAAAGTAATATACGTTTTAAATAAAAATCGATTGGGTTCAAAACAGAGACAAATTGCATTCGTCAGTGAAATGGTGCAATTTGCAAGTTAAAATATAGAAAACACAAATTTAAGTTATAGGCTTTGGTTGGAATCTCTAGGGTCGGGGGTGGTGGATAGCGTAGCGGTCTAACGCACCGTATTTTGTCTGGTCCGATACGGTGTGCGCCGGATGTAATTGGCTACTAGATTGGGAGAAAAACTGGGGAAAAAAATGAAACTAAAAATAAATAAATGAATGAATTCATCAGCGTGTGGGATGTTCAGCCTTCTGTGGAGCCCGTGGGACAAATGAGGGAGTGAAGCAGCTGTGATGGGGAGCTGTGATGGGGAGCTGTGATGGGGAGCTGTGATGGGGAGCTGTGATGGGGAGCTGTGATGGGAGCTGTGAAGCTGTGAGGGAGCTGTGATGGGGAGCTGTGATGGGGAGCTGTGATGGGGAGCTGTGATGTGATGGGAGCTGTGATGGGGAGCTGTGATGGGAGCTGTGATGGGGAGCTGTGATGGGGAGCTGTGATGGGGAGCTGTGATGGGGAGCTGTGATGGGGAGCTTTGTGTGGATTTGGGGTAAGGAAGAAAGATGAGCGGTGAAAAGAGCACTGGAAATGTCAGGAGGAGGAGGAGGAGGAAGAGGAGAGGAAGAGGGGGACCGCGCAGGAGAGCTAGATTAGGAGGAAGGCTCGCATAACAAATGGAGCACGCTCGCACACATGCATCAACATCCGGAGACCTTTCGGATGAGCGGGGTCTGTTATCGGAATGATTTAGTGCACCATCCTGTCGCTGGAAAGCGTTATTTTCGGCATATATCATTTGAGTAGGCCTACATCGTATACATATCATCTCGTAAGTACAAGATAAGCCAAAATAGGCTGGGTGGCTGAAGGGTTCTGGTGGCTCTGTTATGGTGTGGGGTGCATTTTCCTGCCATGGGTGGTTTAGGTTCACTCAACCCCTTAGAGGGCAAGGGGTAAACACCAATAAATACAAAGCCATTCTGAGTGATCACCTTCATCCTGTGGTGAAGCATTTCTATCCTGATGGGAGTGGTCTCTTCCAGGATGACAATGCCCCCATCCACAGGGCACGAGTGCTCACTGAATGGTTTGATGAGCATGAAAACGATGTAAACCAGATCACCAAAACGTGTTTGTTGTGGAAGAATGGTGTTGCATCCCTCCAGTAGAGTTCCAGACACTTGTAGAATCTATGCCAAGGTGCACTGAAGCTGTTCTGGAGGCTGGTGGTGGCCCAACACCCTATTAAGACACTTTATGTTGGTGTTTCCTTTATTTTGGCAGTTATCTGTATATACTTGAATTGATGTCATCATATTTAAAATGGAAAGCAACGACTCTCTAATCCTGGAATGTAGCCCTGTTGTCTCACAGACCCACTGAACTCTGGATCAAGGGGAAGTCAGCAGAGTTCCTTCATTTCTCATGCTCGAGGTGGTGACCTTGGGTTTGAGAAGACACAAGCTGCTCATACAATATTTACTGTGATTATTACATTATTAAAACCAAGAGGCATTATTGATTTATTTAGATTTACCCTCCCCACACGGGTCCGCCGGAATTTGCCCACCCACGTTCTGGAGACTCCTTTACCTCCTTCACGGTGGACCCGAGACAGCTCACCCCCCCCGTCCAATCGGGGCTGGTGACCAGGGCCGGTCTGGTAGAGACGAGTTTCGAACCACGTCCCTGATAGGCAGCGCACACACGCTACAGTCCAGCACACACACACACACACTACAGTCCAGCACACACACACACTACAGTCCAGCACACACACACACACACACACACACACACACTGCAGTCCAGCACACACACACACACACACACACACACACACACACACACTACAGTCCAGCACACACACACGCTACAGCAAACATGATGTTCCCCTGCGAGTTTGCTCTTTGACATTTGCAATAGCTCGCCCTCACCAGTTTAATGTATTAGCCTAACTGACATTTAGCGCAGAAATCACAGATTAAACGTAAAAGAACATGGTTGCCCATCGTATCGAGATGCATGGAGCCTCTAGTAAAATCTCACGTGAGATATTTTTAGGGGCAAACTGCTCTTCCATGTGTTGAGTGGACCACTTACCATCTGGAGAAAAAAAGGCTTTCGTGGATGACTAGAAAGAATGAACAATATTACACGATATCTCATATTTTGTTATGTTTAAAAAAGTATGCAATAATTGTTTTCAGTTTTTTTATATTGCATATTTAAGCTTCATATCTCCAGAGCTCCTTGTTGTCTATTTCTGGCACACAGAACTCTGTTTTTATGGCTTAAGCCATCAGATACCACGGCTACCCTGGGTGGGTAAAGTGTTTATACAGTCAAGATAAAACACAAACACATTCCTCTCTGCGGGACATGGCACCCAATAGCAGCAGCTCTGGAACAGGAAGTGACATATCCGCGGGTCAGACACGGTGTTCACCATCCCTGCTGGGGGCCAAATTGACCTTTTCAGTATTCCTGACCGTGTCGTCAGCCCCCCCCAAACGGCTCGGAGGGGAGAGGGGGCTACGCATGCGGGCGGGACCCATGGTCACGCACGGTCTGATAGGCTGGGGGCGGGGAGGAGGGGTTTATCCCAATATTTATTTTATTTATTTCATGTTTATTTGCGTAGGGACAGATACAAAAAACACAGACACATTGCATTAACAACACACTGATGCTCTGTATCAAAACATTTGTAGCTTGCGCTAATTTTCAATGTTCGTCTCTAGCTGGGTTTTTAAAGTGAATAAGGCTACACATAGATGTTGAACAGGACAATACAAATACAAGAAATAAAATCATTTTAGGACAGGACATCATTGAAAAAGAATAACAGTACTAACATTATTAAAAGTATACCTGACCTACGCATGCATGCATGTCTGTGTGCCATATCATTCCTGAGGTTTGACATGGATCAGGCCTGTGCATAGTTCTGTGTTGGCTTTTTCCCACCTGTATTCTCAGTGAATACAGATACGGAATTCTTTGCAGGAAGAGTGTCGTTGTTTTCTGTAGACTGGGCCCCCACTGATAACATGTTGTATCCCCTCCAATCAAAGCGCTTTATTATCATGCGTGTTTTTATGTCTGATATACTGTTTTGTTGCTGCTGTTGTCTTGGCCAGGTCTCCCTCGTAGAAGAGATCCCGTATCTCAATGGGACTTCCTGGTTAAATAAAATAAATAAATGAATATACATTCGGCTCACGTGCATTGTTTAAAAGTTACGTGGTGTCGGGGGAACGGCGGATAAGGCGAGGAGGAAGTGTTAGCGGTGCCGCGAGAGCCGTAGCATCATTAGTGAACTTAACAAGCGGCTGCAGTGGGCGCTCTTTCTTTAATTGGAAAATGACCTCAGTATTTACCGAAAATCTCCAGGAATTTAAGACTAATCTGCCGGCCAAGCACTTCGATGATCTGGGACTTCTGAAAACGAGGCTGGGGAATTAGACCGGGGGCCAATTAATGTTTGAAATGAGTTTAGCACTCAACCTCCAAATTAACTGAATAAAAAAATTAGCTTTTTTTAACGAGGTATGAAACAATGGCGGCGGGCGGAAGGTGTCGGCAACAAACGCCGGCGTTCGCACCTTGAAGTGAAGCAGCAAAAGCCTGTGGTAGTGCTCCATTCCTCATTCATTCATTCATTCATTATCTAAGCCGCTTATTCCTGGTCAGGGTCCGGGGGGGCTGGAGCCTATCCCAACATGCATTGACCAAGAGGCAGGAATACATCCTGGACAGGTCACCACTCCATTGCTCACACACTCATACCTACAGGGCAATTTAGCCTCTCCAGTTAGCCTAACGTGCATGTCTTTGGACTGTGGGAGGAAACCGGAGTACCCGGAGGAAACCCACGCCCTGGACACGGGAGAACATGCAAACTCCACACAGAAAGGCCCCGGCCTGCATGTCTTTGAACCTGGGACCTTCTTGCTGTGTGGAGACAGTGCTATCCATGGGGATTGTAAATCGGGACCTTCTTGCTGATCGCGCCCGCCCCCGCCCCAGGGCCGGCGCTGTGTCTCCTGATCGGAGGGCACCTCTGAAAGAGACTCTCTGCGCTGTGTGTGTTTGGTGAGGGTGGATTTGAACTGACCGTGGGTACTTATTAAAAGCCACCTGCTTCAGAAAATCAATGGAGCCCAGAGCAGGAGCAGGATCAATGGCTGCCTGGTAACAGAGAGCCTGGGGGCAGGGACAGTGAAGCAAGGGGTGTGTGTGGGGCGCGGGGGTGTGGGGGTGTGGGGGCAGTGATGCTGGCCTGGGGGCAGGTCACCCCATGACAGTGAAGCAAGATGAGGGTGTGTGTGTGTATGTGTGTAGGGGTGTGTGTGTGTGTGTGTGTGTGCGTGTGTGTTTGTTTGTTCTGGCTCTGAAAGCTCTCTGAAAGCTTTTTATTTAACTCCTTTTCACGAAGCATGAGGGCACCTAACCCCCCCCCCCCCCCTGGTTTATGGTGCATATTTTTGTCGCCTCTCTGTTAAAAAATAAAAACATCTCCAACAGTGCGAGTGCAGGGCTCACATCAGATGGAGTTCCTTTACTGTGTTGAGTCATATTTTTATCTTCTGGTTTCTGAAGAATAATCTGCTGAAAATATCATCAGAGTGCCTCACGGTACACCTCAAACTCAATGAACATGGGCGCCTGTCTCCAGAACTGCTTCTCCTCTCTCTCTCTCTCTCTTTGTCTCTCTCTCTCTGTCTCTCTCTCTCTCTCTCTCTCTCTCTCTCTCTTCTCTCTCTCTCTCTCTCTCTCTCTCTCTCTCTCTCTCTCTCTCTCTCTCTCTCTCTCTCTCTCTCTCTCTCTCTCTCTCTCTCTCTCTCTCTCTCTCTCTCTCTCTTTCTCTCTCTCTCCCTTGTTACTTTGTGTTACTAACTTTTGCAGAGTTGCCGTAATTTTCCGGTTGCAGTCATTTTGTGACGCCCCGTTACCTCCCTCTTGTCGCTGTTCCCTCCCTTTCCGTTGTAAATATCACATTTAAACCTGAAGGTGGGAGATACGCTGTCCTGCGTGACATAATAAAAGCTTTTAATACTGTTTAAGAAATCCTCTCCGAATCTCTCCGATCATACCGAGTTTTACACGACAGCTGTCTCTCAATCTGCCCCATGTTCATTAATGAATTACTTAATTATATTGCAATATATGACATTTGATTTTAAACGTGAGGGGGTATCAAGCTAGCAATACATGCAATGCGTTAACTTAGTCTATCGCTAGCTTTCCTGTTGACTGTGAGCTGTGGAGACAAATTTATCCGTTTGAGGTATAAATAAAAAATGTAATATAATAAATCTGAACTCTGTTACGACCCGAAAGCCAATCGCGCTGCAATCGCCGGGCAGCCAACCAAAAAGAAAGCGACAACAGAAATACCTCCAGTCATAAAAATCACACATTTATTTACAACACTTAAAAAACGAATCACATCCTTACATACACAGAAGCAAAGTGAAGCAAAAAACAAACGCAAAACAGACTGCCTGAACCTATCACTAAAAACTAAATAAAGAAACACTTCTCTCTCTCCCGGAGCAGAAACCAAACCAGGTCTTCCACAGCTGACTAGTCCCTACTCTAATTCCTCCTCTCCATAAAAAGGGCACAGAAAGTTAGTGAAGACAGGAACAAAACACGGACATTTACAAAAACTCCCAATCGCAAAACTCTTCACAAACGGACAGCTGGTCGGCACAAAGTCAAAAAGGTAAGACGGGGCCTCCCGCGTGGTCCAGTGGTTACAACGTTCGACTTTAGCCACTGCAACCAGGGTTCGATTCGACCGGCCATGCCAGAGTCGGGAGTGCCACTAGGGGTGGCGATTGGCTGTCCGCCCCAGGGAGGGGGAGGAAGCCGATATGAGGTCGCTGCGTATAGGAGTGGCTCTGTGTACCGGAGTTACAGTCAACGGCTTGGCGAGTGCCGACTCGGAGGAGGCGGTACATCGTCTTTGTCACTGCCGGTCTCAGGGCTACGGCAGCAAACTCACAATACGAGGGGGGGATTCACTTCAAAATAGCGGGTGTGATTGACTACTAAATTGGGAGAAAATGGGATAAAATCAGACATTTTTTTAAAGGCAAGACAGAGATGAGGCTGCTGGGGGCGTGGCCTGTTCAACTCGTAAACACTTCAGTGATCATGCTCTCCCGGGGTGGGAAGCAGGCAGCTGAGGGAGGGAGATCCTCTGGCTGGAACAGCCAACCGTAACAACACTCTTAAACTTATCGTGAAAAAATGCTACTTTTTCGACCCTTATTGGTGCCTACTCTGGCAAAGAAAAAGAAAAAAGTAATTACATGGAAATATATATATTTTTCTCTGAAATAAACCAGCAGAAATATGCAATGCAAATTGATGGTAATGTTTCCATTTCCTTGTAAATGAATCTTAATGTACAGAAAATGGTTTTCTTGGAGGTGGGAAACCTATGCTTTCTAAAACATAATAATGGAGCGTGCGTTCTAGCACGGGGGACTCTTGCATGCAGCAGTCTTTTTAGGCACCAGTTCGCAACGTTAGCAAGAAGAAAATATTATTTTCCCCGTTTTTCTTCCCGTTTTTAGTGCCCAATTATAATATCCTTTTCACGTCAATTGTCCCCCTCCCTCGTATATCTTATGAGTTCGCTGCCGTAGTCCTGAGACCGGCAGTGGCATGCCTCCCTGGGCCGAAACCCGCCAAGCCGTCGACTGTAACTCCGGTACACAGAGTCACTCCTATACGCAGCGAGCTCATAACGGCTTCCCTTCTCCCTCCCTGGGGCAGACAGACGATCGCCGCCTCCTAGTGGCACTCCCGGCCAGAGCCGACTCTTGCATGGCCGGTGGAAACGAACCCTGGTCGCAGTGGAACCGTTACACCACCCAGGAGGCAGAAGAAGAAGATATTATTTTTCTGCCTCCTCTATCACACCCTACACCCCAACCAGACCCCTCCACTCTGCCTCCTCTATCACACCCTACACCCCAGCCAGACCCCTCCGCTCCACCTCCTCTGGCAAACTGACTGTCCCATCCCTCCGGGCACCCGGCAGCCGCTCCTCGCGGTCTCGCCTCTTCTCTGTCCTGACCCCTCGCTGGTGGAACGACCTTTCGCACTCGGTCAGGACCAGGGAATCACTTGCGATCTTCCGCAAGAGACTCAAAACCCACCTCTTCAGACTCCACTACCACTGATTCTTTACATTAATTAACTGTCATCACCACTGTTTACATCTTTAAAACTGCTTTATCCTTGTTTAAATCTTCCTAAAAAAATAAAATAAAATAAAATACTAACCTTTTCCTTCCCTGTGTTACAGGTATGGTGTGCAGCTGCCAACAATGATGTCTATCGCTGTATTACTGCACTGATCTCTTGCGCTAACTATGATTGATCATACCATGTATTAATGCACATCTTGTAAGTCTGGATAAGAGTGTCTGCTAAATGCTGTAAATGTAAATGTAACTGTAAGCTCATTCAGGCCATTTAGAGATTGGGTAATCCGCACAGTTAATCAGATGCCTCTTAATTTTGTCCTGGAGGGAGACGGTGTCTCCTGCCCCCCTTTTTGGGGGCTTGTTGGACTCTAATTTGAAGCCTGGGGAACGTATGGCACTTCGTTACGGCTAAAACACAACGCTGACCTTGTTTTGTTCCTGGTTTCCCCGCCGGCATATTTCCACACGGAAATGTATTCCTTACATGACTGATTCTCGGACATTACTGATCCGAGTGCATCATATTATTTTTCCAACCCTATATTCTCTCAGGACATGCCATGGCCCTGAAAACGCCAGACGGAAATTACAGAGAAAGAAAGATTGCGTTTCTCCGTAATTGGCTATTCCTATTCAGAGAAGAAAAGGGAGAGATTGACAATTGACTCCCCAAATTGCTCCAAATTAATAAAAGTGTATGAAAATCAGCTCTGTGGGTGTGAATGAGATGCAGACACAGGGGAGGTGATTTGAATGCGGTATCCTTCTCAACGTTTTTCAAGTGGCCTTTCCTCTAATGTCAAAATGACAGGGTGGGCAGCAGCCGCACTTCAACAGGAAAATGGCAACTCAAATAAGAGTTGGCCGTGGATCCATAACAACACACACTGCAGGCCCAAAACCATTTACAGTAAATGGCAAATTCTGTCAAAGCAAGGAAGTGTGTCTGTGTGTGTGTCTGTGTGTGTGTGAGCATTTAAAGCCATCCTACCTCTAAATAAATTATTGAATTCCCCTAACAGTTAATTCCTTTTTAAGGGGAAATATCTCAGATTACGAGAGCTGCAGAATTGACCATTACTACCTGGACCTCAAGGGTAGACCGGAAATCCATTACTCCCTTCAATACCAGGCTCCACTTTTAACCCCATATAAATTATTGATGCCAATTATTTCCGTCTATCCATCCCTCCTTCCAGTGTATTGCTTTTCTCTCGATATGAAACAAACATCGGACTCTTAGTACACTTAGTTTTGTTGGAGAGTTAGGAAACATTCCACTCCAAATAAAGTTTCACTCAACTTTAAGATTATAATAAATAGTTTGACCGTAGCAGCTGAGCAGCTTGACCACAGTGTTCAGCTCTTTGAGGCTGGCCTGTAGTGCTTTAATGCTTTGGGTGTTTACGACCCAACCAACGTCCGCGACCTTTGAGAGTGACTTCAAGGTCGGGGAGAGCAGTCTGCGGCTTGCTCTAATGGACGTGTGGCTCAAGTGGTTTGGTCAGGTCTGTGACCTGATAGCGTTTAAGGTCTGGAGAGGTGGAAACCGTTTGTCCTTTCAGACGACTTTGTCAGATGCGTCGCCAAAGCCATTGCGGGTAGCCATAGTTACCAAAATCGAGCAGCATCATAGCCTCCCCATGTGTCCTTTGCACAGGTGAATGAATGAATGAATGAGTGAATGAATATTGGATTTATACAGCACTTTTTTCCAAGGAACTCAAAGTGCTTTACAACGATAGGGGGGCAACTCACCTCAACCAGCACCAATGTGCAGCACCCACCTGGGTGAACGTGACGGCAGCCATAGTGCACCAGTACAAACTCACCACACATCAGATACACAGTGGAGAGGAGAGGAGAGGAGGGAATGAGGGAGGAGGGAGGGAATGAATGAATTCCATGTATACTGTATTTTGTCTTGGTTGGGAATTTGGCCAGGACACCGGGTTAACACCCTACTCTTTTTAGAAAAATGATTTTTTATGACAACAGAGAGTCAGGACCTTGGTTTTTACCGTCCCATCCGAACGACGGACGTGGTGAGAGGGAGCGTTTCAAAGTGAAGGTGCCAGAATGTCGACAGCGTCTTTTACAACCACAATCTCCCCGTTGTTCTGAGGGCCTTGGGTGACCTGGATTCTCCACTTAATGCAGACGTTTTTATTTCTTCTGTGCAATTTAACTTTTCTGAAATTTTGCCACAAATTGCATTGAATTCAAATGTGTCTACTAACCGTTTACATGGTAGATCATCAGTGGCTAAAGTACGGAACGGCATCATTTCAGTGTCATTCCAAAGTGTTATATCTCCATTATTTAATTGTACTACTTAATTAATTAGTAATTTAGTTTTTCTACACACTGAAAGCTCACCCAGCTCTGTGCACTGTGCAATAACTAAACAGCTGATAAAGGTGCCTCAAATCCCCATGTAACAAAGTTGTTAAATTAAGAAAGTTGAATTAAGTGCTATGTTTTTATGTTCCTTTGATCATTTCCTTTGTACATTTTTGTACATTTTTGGTTATCCAGACTTCCCTCTAAGGCGAAGTGAACTTCCATAACAACAGAAGACTCTCACAACATTTTGTTAATGGAAACGTAGAATTTCCCTGCATCAAACAAGTGGGAAAATCCTATCCTGGTGCGTCTCACACATTCTACATAATTAGCCTTTAATAACCACAATAATAATGAATAATGTATAGTAATCATATACAAGGCAACTGCCAGAATAAAGGAAACACTTCAGTAAGTGAAGGGTTCTGGTGGCTCTGTTATGGTGTGGGGAGCATTTTCCTGCCATGGTTTAGGCCCACTCAACCCCTTAGAGGGCAAGGTAAACACCAATAAATACAAAGCCATTCTGAGTGATCACCTTCATCCTGTGGTGAAGCATTTCTCTCCTGATGGGAGTGGTCTCTTCCAGGATGACAATGCCCCCATCCACAGGGCACGAGTGCTCACTGAATGGTTTGATGAAAACGATGTAAACCACATGCCATGGCCATCTCAGTCACCAGATCTCAACCCAACTGAATAGCTTACGGGAGATTCTGGAGCGACGCCTGAGACAGCGTTTTCCACCACCATCAACAAAACACCAAATTATGGAATTTCTCATGGAAGAATGGTGTTGCATCCCTCCAATAGAGTTCCAGACACTTGTAGAATCTGTGCCAAGGTGCATTGACACTCTATTAAGCCACTTTATGTGGGTGTTTCCTTTATTTTGGCAGTTACCCGTAAATATATTTTTAATATTCTTAGAATTGAACAATCATTATTTATCTGAAAATAATAAAGAGCATATATAGACGCAGGGCATGTCTGTGAAAGGCTCCGGGTGCCACTCACTCCCTCCTGTGTAGCTCCTCTCTGTTTGTTACGCTGTTTTATAGCTCAAAAAGCACAAACTCACTTTTCTCCTCGGCATGGCAGGATAATTGAGAACATGTCTGTGAGTCTGGCAGCTGGCTGGCGCATCATTAGAAGTCCGGCCAACGCCGGAAATTGCAGGATAATGATGTAAAGATTACACCCAAACAGTGCAGCAGAGACAAACCCCAAAATATTGCATCAAATATTGACGTAACGTAGGATGTACGTTCTAGTAAAGTTTGCGCTTGTTACCAGAACAGGGTTTGTGTTCACAGATTAAATATAGAGTTCTGCATCCGTCCAGCCCATCCTTCATTTGTTTTGTGACAAAGGTAGGGCTTGATTTGATGGATCTTGTTTTTTAGCCAATTACACCCTCTTTATTTAGATTTACCCTCCCCACACGAGCCCGCTGCTTGTCTCTACGCGGCAAGCTAATTCTCCTACGGCAGTGAACTCCGCTTCCTTCGAGACGGAATTCACCCCCACCCACGTTCTGGAGACTCCTTTACGCGCTTCACGGCGGACCCGAGCCGGCTCACGCCGTATCAGACCAGCCAAAATGCGGTGCTTTAGACCGCTGCGCTATCCACCGCCCCTTTGGATCCTGTTGTTGTTTGCGGTGAAGGGTCTTTAGCAGAGTTAACAGCACACATTTATTTTATTTTTATTTTAAACAGCCTTCGCTGGTGAACTCATCACCTTGCGTTTTAATTCCAAGAGAAACAAGAAAGACAAGAAATATATTCATATTTGAAAAGTTTTGTTTTCTTCCAGGCTTGTTATTTTTGAGTAGCCCACGGATGTAAAGCTTTCAAAGCGTTTTAATCAAATCTGTTTTATTGTTTTAAAAAAAAAAGTATTTCTTTGTTTTAATAATAATAATAATAATAATAATAATAATATATGCCATTTAGCAGACGCTTTTATCCAAGCGACTTACAGTAGTGAATGCATACATTTTTCAGTATATGTGGCCCCAGTGGGGATTTTTTTTGTTCCATGATACGTTAAAAAAAAGGCCTTTGACTGGGAATATGTGTTATCATTTGAAAACAAAGTGTGTTGCATTCATCTATTAGCAGTTGATCAGTTGGAACAGAACTAATGTGGTAACACTCGTTGTAGGGCTGTATTTGTTTCATGACATCATGGGTGCTCCAAATAATTAAATGAGACCTCCCCTGGACCAGGTCAGCTGACCGCGAGCAGGACGCAGAGCTGCGGGCATCCTCCCTGGACCAGACTGTCGGCGCTAATTAGACGCCACCGCGTCTCCTCTCCAGCGCTTAATCCGTGCTGACCCTGTGAAAATGCTAATTCAGCCACACAGCTCGCCAGCACGAGAGCACCGTGACATGGCCGGGGGAGAGGGGAGAGGAGGGGGAGGAGAGGAGGGGCGGGTCTGTGAGGTCATCTCCCTCAGCACTGGCCTCCTGAATAACCACCACAATGAGGCTCAGACAGAGGCGCCCCATGGCTTGCTGCACTTTATTATTTTTTTTTTTCCTACTTTCTCTTTCTGCATTTTTAGTATCCGATTATACCCACATTTTTCACGTCAATTATGAGTTCGCTGCCGTAGTCCTGAGACTGGCAATGACATGCAGCTGGGCACCGCCTCCTCCGAGCCAGAACTCACCAAGCTATCGACTGTAACTCCGATACACAGAGCCACTCCTGTACGCAGCGAGCTCATATCGGCTTCCCTCCCCCTCCCTGGGGCAGACAGCCAATTTCTGCCCCCTAGTGGCATTCCCGGCCAGAGCCGTCTCTCTGGTGTGGCCGGTGGAATCGAACCCCTGTCGCAGTGGCCAGCGTCGAACGTTATAACTGCTAGACCACCCGGGAGGTCACCACTGCACTTTCAAACGTGTAGGCCCTTTGGGTTTTATCTCTTATTTCTTTAATCTGTGCTCCTGATCTGGTGCATTCAGAAACGGTTCACGTTACTGTAACACAAGGAAGGAATACTCACTTCTATAACCAGGTTTTTAATCCGCCGATTTCAAGATTTATTCCAGTGATATTCATCGGTCTGGCCCTAATGGAAAATTCGCAATGGCACAATTCTGCACGTGAATTATGTGGGGGGGTTTCTTTTCTTCAATATTCCACGCAGTTCTACACCACACATTTCCACATATTGTCACACGTACTATATCATGTTCTATACACATACTGTATACATGCACCTGCCCCCGAGGCCTAGATCCTGCGAGAAGTGTGAGCTGCCCCCATCAACCCTCACCCCCACTCCTACCCCAGTCCCTGGATCTGGGCCCCCTTCACGTGGTTTACCCCCCACTGACTACCTAACTCAGGAGGGGCAAAGTCTTTCAGCCCTGAGTCACCTTGGACTGACCATGATATGGTCTTTTTTAGACACACCCTGTGCTGGCCAGAAGAGGATGGGCTCCCCCCCCCTTTTAGTCTGGTTCCTCCCAAGGTTTCTCCCTACCAAGGGAGTTTTCCTTGCCACTGTCGCCTTAGGCTTGCTTTTGGGGGTCTAGGCCTGGGTTCCCTTTTGTTAAGTGTTTTGTGACAATTCATTTGTGAAAAGCGCTATAGAAATACATTTGATTTGATTTGAGCACAAGTAGCATTAACTTCACAGACATGAAGTATGTGATCAAATACACGATGTATTGTGTTCTGCAAGACAAGCGAGCAGTGTAGTGTAATGGTTAGGGAACTGGTCTCAGAGGTTGCAGGTTCAATTCCCAGGTGGGGGCACTGCTGTTGTACCCTTGAGCTAAAGGTACTTAACCTGAATTGCTTCAGTAAAAATCTCCAGCTGTATAAATGGATTGTATGTAAAGAAATGTAAACTGTGCACGTCTCTCTGGATAAGAGCGTCTGCTAAATGTCTAAAATGTTCTGTAATGTAAAATGTCACGAGACGGCCCTCCGGTGAAGTGTTAATTTGGGAGAGAGTAGACGAGCACAGAAACGGACACCTCCAGCTGCCGCTCCGTTTCCACTCTGCTGTCCAGCAGCAGGGTCATAATGTGGGAGGAGGGGCACCGCACGCACAGCTGGCCCAAGCAGGCCGCAGATGTTCAATCGACCGGCAGAATTGTTCTTGCTCAACGATGAGAGGCCGAATCCTGACTCCCTGCTGAGCCCTACTGCACCACTTTAAACTGCGACTTTATTTTTTATTTATAGTTGCACATTTTTCCCCATTTTCCTCCCAGTTTGGTTGCCAATTATACCCTCTATTTATCTCAATTCACCCTCCCCCACGAGTCCGCCGCCCGTCCTCCGGGTAACGAGACAATTATTCCCAAGCCGGTAGATCCGCCTCCTCCGAGACGGAACCCGACCACGGACGCCCTTCCTGCTCCTCGGCGGACCCGAGCCGGCTCACCCTCCCCCCCCCCTCCCCCCCCCCTGGGGTCCCCAAACGCCCCCGCTCCCGATCGGGGCTGATGACCAGGGCCGGTCTGGTAGAGACGGGTTTAGAACCGCGTCCCTGACAGGCAGCGCACACCGTATCGGACCAGCCAGGAGATGGTGCGTTAGACCGCTACGCTATCCACCGCCCTAAACTGCAACATTAATCCATACCTCTGTCCTCCATACTAATGTGTAACATGCTTGGCTTCATTAACACGTTCACACCCCCTTCGACATGTTGCGCATGTGTCGTTATGCCGATAATTATATAAAAGTTGCACGTGTTTGGAAATGCACTTCCTTAACCATCGTGTGAAAATTAATTAGCAACTTCGTTTGTAACAATGCATGATTCATGCAACTCAGACACCACCAAGTTAGTAACGTATAACTAACTACTGATGTAAAAATGTGGTATAAAACAATAATAAGTGTGTGTATTGTGGTACTGCTACAAATTCTATCAAACTGGTATCATTGGCGTGTTTAAATATTGGAATATTTTTATGAAAAGGGGCGCCGTAGGATTTTGAAACGCAAAGCGAAAGGCTTTGAGAAGTGGCTTTGGAGAGTTAATTGATTTTGAGCCGCAGTAATGAGGAGGAAGCGTTATCTCCAGCGGTCTCGGCCGCCGACCGCGGGAGATGAAAGAGCAAATGTGGGCAAACGACGCTCCCTTTTGATGTTTTTGGGAGCTGCTCTCTCATTTACGGCAGCAAGTGGGATATTTTGAGATATTGACAGTCGGCTCAGAACCCCATCCATGCTCTTCCAGATATAAGACGTGAGGGGAACTTCTAAAACAAGACGAAAAGATGTGTACAGAAGATTATTATTTTTATATATTTTGACTTTCGTTTAACCCCCTGAGGTCGACGGGAGCGGCGCCGCTCCCAGCAGCAATAAAAGTATATTACTATTTCTAATTTCGCGATATTTTATCATACACACGCGACAAAAACATTGACAGAAACCTTAGAATCGCGACTTTCCGATTTGAGCACTGGCAAATCAAATGGGATTTTTTAAATTAGGTTAATTAGACCAAAAGTAAACCTTGTTTTTTACTCTGTTTTTTACCTTTTAGTAACGTCCCCCTTCTATTGACATGGTAACTAGGTGCGAGTTTCGGGGAGGTGTGGGGAGGGGCGTGGGGCCATGTGTGAAACGCCGGCGTAAACAACACAAACTGTCCCGACAATTTGAAGCAAGATTTTATACAGACATACAATTTTATTCAAGATGGAAAGATTTTCTGCGCTGCAGTGTTTGAGAGCATCGATGGAAAGCGACGAAGACAATAACTGACGAAGAGTAAGTAACTATATTTGATTTGCCATGTTATCAAATACTCGTATTCAATATATGAATTCCGTGTGTGAAATTGCAGCGTAAACAATGTCCCGACATTATATCGGATCTTGTCTGTGTTTACGGTTGCGAGCTGCCAGCAACAGACGGTGTATGCTGATATTTATTTGATTTACCACATTTTCAAATACTCGTGAAAATATACGAATTCCGCGTCTTGTGACGCTATACGAAAAAAATCAGAATCATTGCGGACTGCTGCGAATAATTAACGGGAGGATATTTAACCAGCTGGCATTCTGTTTCGGCGCTTGGACATTATCTAGCTTAGCTTGATAATACCTATTGTGATTAATGTTTCTTGCCTCTCGAGAACTTGTTTGTGTGCTTATTGTGGTTTAGATTCCCAGCGTTTAGTTTATTCCGAGATTTTGGATACGTTTTGTTTGTTCCTGATCGTTGGTTATTTTGTTTTGTCTTGTTTATGTCTTTCCGTGTCTTCGTAGACACGGATTTTGCTTTCGTTTTCCTACAGACGTTTAAAGATGAATATCTTAAACTTTTGATCATGTGCCTGTGCCCAATGCCAGACTTTGGATGTTGTCAAACTGGCTTCTGTGCGTAGGCTACTCTGCAAGATGTCTTTGTCTGATGGCCTTTGACCATGTTTCAGGTGTGGATCATGAATATTCAGTAAATTAGCATATAGCCCTCCCACAGCCTGAAATAAATGTGACCAGTTCTGATAAAAACAGGTTTTTAGCTATTTAGATCTCATATGTGCTAAAACATTTTCACACCCTTACATAACCAAGACCTTGATGAACAAACGCACATTGGCAAAACAATTCGTCACTATAGTTTAGTGTGTGCTTTCACAACTTTTGTGACAGCAGAAAAATTAACTATTTTTAACTTGTGTGTTTGTAGATCTATTTACAAGCTGCATATGATACTGACCAAACTATTGATGGCATACAAATGTAGCTGTGATTGTCCTTCAAATAAAAATATTAAACACTTTGGAGTAAATGTGTGTTAAATTGATGAAATTGAGATAAATATCAGACCATGCCAAAATCAAAAAACATCGAAAAGCTTAGCACGGACCTCAGAGGGTTAAACAGGCAGGTTGACTGAGAGCTCATTGGCTGTGGTGACCCCAGGCAACCGTGATCACAGGAGCCAATCATGCATGCATATGGATGCAGTCAATTCATTTGGGTCATGTGTATGCATCTCTGGCAATGCACGCGGAAAGGCAGGTAAAACATGCAGTAATATGGCTGGAAGATACATAGGTAGACTGAAAATGGGCATTAGGCTATGGAAGGCAGGGATGCCGATGTCCAGAGCCTACAGGAGAAGAGATGTTGAAATGTTTTGCATTTGTGATAAAATCGAAAGGATAAATCCCTTGAAACCAGGCCTATGTCTGGTTTCAAATCACAACACAGTTAAAGAAGTGAAGTCAACTGCAGGTGTTCATCAAGCAATTGCCTTGGGGGGGAAAACTCTTCTCAGTCGAGATAAGGAGCTTTGCGAAGGCAAAGATATAACATGTATATGCAGGTAGAGATGTTAAATAAATAAAAATGTTTTAAATGCGCTCATTGTAAGTCACTCTGATGCTACAACATCAATGATGTCTATCTGATTGGCTGTCCGCCCCAGGGAGGGGAGAGGGAAGCCGATATGAGCTCGCTGCGTATAGGAGTGGCTCTGGAGTACTGGAGTTACAGTCAACGGCTTGGCGAGTGCTGGCTCGGAGGAGGCGGTACATCAACTTTGTCACTGCCGGTCTCAGGGCTACGGCAGCAAACTCACATTACGAGGGGGGGATTGACATGGAAAGAGAGGGTGTAATTGGCTCCTAAAGTTGGAGAAAAATGTGACAAAATCTTAACATCATATTCCATTATTATAATGTTTTTATGTGTTAACACCTGTTAGCTTCGACCATTTAAAAATGTTTCATTAAGCTGATTAGAACCTTCATCACAGAGCAGGGCCGGTCTGGTAGAGACGGGTTTAGAACCGCGACCATGATAGGCAGCACACACTCATACAGGACCAGCCCAGATACGGTGCGTTAGACCGCTACGCTATCCCCCACTTTATATTTTAAGACAAGAATTGGGCACGGGGCACGGGGTTCGTCATTCACTGGAATTAGGTAGCTCCGGAAAAGGGCTGTTAGAAACGCAGGGAGCATGAGATCTGCAGCAGGGCTGAAACGCAGGGCGCATGAGTTCTGCAGCAGGGCTGGAGCGCAGGGAGCATGAGTTCTGCAGCAGGGCTGAAACGCAGGGCGCATGAGTTCTGCAGCAGGGCTGAAACGCAGGGCGCATGAGTTCTGCAGCAGGGCTGAAACGCAGGGAGCATGAGTTCTGCAGCGGGGCTCAAACGCAGGGAGCATGAGTTCTGCAGCCGGGCTGAAACGCAGGGAGCATGAGTTCTGCAGCCGGGCTGAAATGCAGGGCGCATGAGTTCTGCAGCAGGGCTGGATCAATCACTGACAGAGGGAAAAACTAAATAAAGAAATAAATGAATGAACAGATTTATTATGTAAATGTTTAACTGGCCTCTTAATGCAATTACATAAAATTGCAGCAGCTCTCCCTTGGTCATTGTTGGAATCACTCATGCTTGCGATTTATATATCGCTAAAAACCTCCGTAGGGTCCACCCTTAATCAAAGACTGTGGGGGTTTTACATTAAAGCGCCAATTAGGGAGAACAAGTCACCCGGCCAGTGTCATTTTTAAATCTATTTTTATATCCACCTTGTAAAATATTCACACACTTCATCGCCATGCTTTCTTGTCGAGAAGAAAATGAACTGAAAAAAGAACTTATTTTTGCAAAACGGCGTTCTCCTCGCCTGCAACGCGATACGGGCGGGAGAGGGGGGAGGTAAGTCCCCGAGGAGTGAATTTACTCTCGTAGCGCTCGCTAAGAGCTCAGTTTGACCCACATTGAGAGGCAGAGGCCTCCTGGGGCCGGGTGTTTGGAGCCCAGGGCCCGCGCAGCTTCCTGTGAAGTTGGGCCGATAATAATCTGAGTCAGGCTCTCTCTGTGCATCAGTGTGTTCCTGGGCTGCAGATTACACCCAGGGGGAAATGGCTTTCCGTTTGGAAACGACCGCAGACGCGCTATCGGCGGTAGAGCCGGTGTGTGCGAGCTCTGTAGGCGACAGAAAAGTGATTAGGAAGCAGAGTCGTTAATCGGGAAGCTGCTCAGCGACCGTGACGTCTGGGCAAGAAAGAGCGGCCATCTTTCTCCCTCCCTCCCTCCCTTCCCTCCTTCCCTTCCTCCCTCTCTCCTGGATTCCTTCCTCCCTCGCTCCCGCGTTCGGCTGCCATGAGCTCCTCAGGATTTAGGCGCTGGGGGATAAAAGCGATTGGCTCAAAGGATATTTTTCCGGCAGGACGATCTGGCGTGCTGTGCACGTAACGCGCGGAGCGAGTTCCCCCGCTCTCCTGCCACCGAGCAAATTGGTTCACGCTCGCGCTCCCGCTCGCCGTAGAACAGGACACCGTCAGAGCAGGGATGGGAAATATAAACGATCCTTCCACCGGTGGAATATTAAGTAGGTTTTTTTTTGTCCAACATAAATAAAAACATACGGAAAAATAAAGGTTTACGCTGAACACGTTCTCATCGTAGAACAGGACAACGTGATGGTTCTCTCTCCGCTGGAATGTGAGGTTGATTTTGTGTTCTCTCTCTCGTGTGATGGTTGGGAGCGCACGGAAGGTGAACGCAGGCGTGGATCTCTTCACGCGCTCCAGCGCAGGATATCCGTCTGACGGCTGGGAGAGCCCGCGTTCTGATCACAGATAATTCACCTTTTGTATGCAGCACATCGAAGAAAAGACAAATATTTTACTGACAACTTGCAATAAATGTGTTGCACAGGAGGTTCTGCCGCACAACCCCGAGAGCAGCCCTGTGGGTAACACCTTTCTATTTCATTATCATTCTTATTTTATTCCTACATTTTTATTTCATACTCCTCCTCGCCTCCCTGAGTTGCAGGGTGAGTGAAACCCTGGGCATCCATTGTTCATCCCCTCTCTCCTTCACTGAGTTTGGTGGATTTATTTTCAAACATGGCGTCAAACAAGCCTGCTCCCAGGGGGGTCCTCCTGGTTTTTGTTGTGACTCAGCACTTAATTCTACACAGGTAACTCACTGTTGTTTTTTTGGGGGAGGTCTGAACTGGGTGCAGAGGATAGCACTGTCGCCGCGCAACAAGAAGGTCCTGGGTTTGAATCCCGGCCGGGGCCTTTCTGTGTGGAGTTTGCATGTTCTCCCCGTGTCCGCATGGATTTCCTCCGGGTACTCCGGTTTCCTCCCACAGTCCAAAGACATGCACGTTAGGGGCTAACTGGAGAGTCTAAATTGCCCTGTAGGTATGAGTGTGTGAGTGAATGGTGTGTGTGTCCTGCAATGGATTGGCGACCTGTCCAGGGTGTATTCCTGCCTCTCGCCCCAATGCATGCTGGGATAGGCTCCAGTCCCCCCCCCCCATGGCCCTGACCAGGAATAAGCGGCTTAGATAATGCATGAAAAAGGATGAGGTTTGGAACAAAGATTTTAAGGTGAAAACCCTGTGGCTCTTCAGGTCTAGACAATCAAATACTTATTATAAAATATTACTGATATTCTACTTATTTATGGACAAAACAAAAAGACTAAAAACACACATAAGAGGACAGAAATGCATCAGGACTGGCTGAGAGGACACAGACATGTTTTGGGCAAGACTGTGCGCGTGACTGTTGCCCCCAAACTCGACTCTCTCGAGCAAACAAACTCTGAACTGAAAGTAGAAAATGGTGGAGCCAGAGAGTGATGTTTGATGGACACCTTGGTTAGCCGGTGTGTGACGGAGGGGACAGTGCAAACGTAACTAAGCTGCACGGAATCAGCCACGCTCCCAGGAGGGGGGCGTTTCCTGGCTGATGGACAGGGCAGCTCACACAAAGAGCTCATTCCCCAAGTCTCAGAGCCGTGGAGAGGCCTCAGGCCACTAATACTCCTCTCAGGGATCTTTCATCTGCCGATCGATCTGGCTGTTGACAAAGGGCTCCTCTGTGTTGCCCCTGCCAGAACATCTTCACCTGCGATCTCCCCAGCGTCCTGGCCTTGATAAGGCCCGGGAGTGAGCCGGTTTAATCTACTGTGGGGGGCCAGATCCACTTCCTGGCACCTCATTGTCAAAAGGGCAAATGGCGCAGTGGAAAAGGTTCAGCACAAAGTCACATTTTTATCTAATTCCTTCCATACATCTCTCTCTCTTTCTGTCTTTTCTCATTCTCTCTCTCTCTCTCTCTCTCTCTCTCTCTCTCTCTCTCTCTCACTCTGTCTCACTCACTCAGTCTCTCTCTCTCTCTCTCTCTTTCTGTCTTTTCTCCTTCTCTCTCTCTCTCCTTCCATACATCTCTCTCTCTTTCTGTCTTTTCTCATTCTCTCTCTCTCTCTCACTCTGTCTCTGTGTCTCTCTGTTTCTCTCATTCTCTCTCTCTCTCTCCTTCCATACATCTCTCACTCTTTCTGTCTTTTCTCATTCTCTCTCTCTCTCTCTCTCTCTCTCTCTCACTCTGTCTCTGTGTCTCTCTGTTTCTCTCATTCTCTCTCTCTCTCCTTACATACATCTCTCCCTCTCTCTCTATCTGTCTCTGCCTCTGACTCTCTCTCTCTCTCTCCCTCTGTCTCCTTCCATACATCTCTCTTTCTCTGTCTCACTCACTCAGTCTCTCTCTCTCTCTCTCTTCCTCTCTCCTTCCATGCATCTCTCTTTCTCTCTGTCTTTCTCTCTGTCTCACTCACTCTGTCTCTCGTTCTCTCTCTCTCTCTCTCTCTCTCTCGCTTTCTCTCTCTCTTCCTCTCTCTCTCTCTTTCTCTCTCTCTTTTGATTGACACACTCATCCACACAACTGAACTCTCCAACTTGGGAGAATCAATGTGGAGGTGCAAGCAGCTGATTGCTTTTAAAACATGCTGACCTCACGATCACACTGGTCATTTATCAAGGAGAGTCCACACCCCCTCCCCCCCAACAACCCCCTCCCACCCTCCTCCACTCCCCCCAAAATCCTTTATATGGCAAGGTTGTTGACAACACATTTGTTACAGATAATGCCCCCGAACAAGCAAGCCCAGCTAGCAGCGAACACATTGTAACGGCTTATTTTGAAATGGAGCATTGGCACCCCTTCACGAGCTGTCATTCCCCTTGCCAAGAAACCAAAATGACCCCAAGACACACAGAGAGAGGGTAATCAAGTGAAATCAAATCAAATGTATTTGTATAGCGCTTTTTTTTTAAACAAACGCTTAACAAAAGGGAACCCAGGCCTAGACCCCAAAAGCAAGCCTAAGGCGACAGTGGCAGGAAAAACTCCCTTGATAGGGAGAAACCTTGGGAGGAACCAGACTAAAATGGGAGGGCATCCTCTTCTGGCCGGCACAGGGTGTGTCCACATCGTACACATCGTGAGACCAGCTGGACCACGAATGCTCACATCTCCCATACTCTCCAAATCTCAGAGCTGAGCTCAGTTGCCCAATCTGCTGATTCTGACGCTTGAACCACATTTCAGAAACGGAAATATAACGGGCAGGAGGGTTAAGGTGTGAAGGGTACGGATGCAGGAGTGCTGCACACACACACAGCTCCGTTAACACCGTCCCTAACACCGCCGTTACGCTTCTGCGTCTGCGAACCTGCGGACGTCCACGTGGGTGTTCGCCAACATACTCGCACGTAACGGGCACTAGGGGGCAGTGTCACATTTACTAAACTAAAGAATGTACAGAAAACAAAGAAGAAACCCAGAAACGGAAATCCCTTTTCACCCCCAGTCTTGGCCCAACCCCAATGCTAGCGGATATACGTCCCTGCTCAACCAATCAGCGCTTGTGTGAGGCACATGACCACAGCTACACGCAACACGTTTTTAAAATTTTGGAGGTGGTCTACAGTTACCCATAAACCCCTTCTCTGCGTAGCTATGGTTACTCATAAACCCCTTCTCTGCGTAGCTACGCAGAGACGTTTATGTGTATCTTGGCAGAAGCATAACTCCAGCCTTTACTCTGTACATATTTCACTGGAGAAAGAGGCGCAAAGAAGCGGGAAGCACAGAGGAGAAAATCTCTTTTGAAGAAGTGCTTCCGTAGCTGGAGGAACGGCAATATGCTGCATGTTCAGCGTTTGTGTTTGCAGATAAGCATCTTTCTGGAGGGGGGCTGAGAGGAAAGATAGTCGACGGCTTTGTTAATGGAAGTGGAGAACGCGCGTGTGATGTCCGCCCTCTCTCTCTCTCTCTCTCTCTCTCTCTCTCTCTCTCTCTCTCTCTCTCTCTCTCTCTCTCTCTCTCTCTCTCTCTCTCTCTCTCTCTCTCTCTCTCTCTCTCTCTCTCTCTCTCTCTCTCTCTCTCTCTCTCTCTCTCCTTCAGGATGTGACAGCGCTCCGGCTCAAAGATACGCGATTAATCACTTTGTTGCGGGGCTGATTCTCATGTACTGATCAGCACCCCGAGTTGCTGAGGGAAGTCGAGAGAGATGAAGATTCGAATCTTGTTTCAATTTACAGCCACCGCTTCGTCACTTTGAGGGGGAGAGGGAGGGGGAGTGAACAATCTCAATCAGATGGAGTGAACACAAGTGCAGGAAAATGACAAAAAAATAGAAAAACTCCAAACGTTTGTGCTCGGGAGAGGACTGTGGATAAAAGTTAATATGTTTGATGATATTTATGGATACGGATAAAGGCAGCCCCTACATGCCCGAGAAATTCGAGAGATAATGAGATCCGGCGTGGTGTCTTTTGAAAACGATTGGATCACTGCACTCCAGCTGAAAGAGATTACAAGAAGGAGAGTGACTCTTATGTCTTGACTCTCCACAGAGATTTCGTTCTCATACATATTAGATGTAATAGATCTATGTGTGAAGACTGGATACAATGGGACTTAATTATGGATTTCATCTTTTCAAAAAGGATTTGTAGCTTTCTCTCATCTTGCTGGGAGAAGCAAGTGGTCACATTTCCTCTACCTGTATCCAAACCCTCATCCAATTATGAGAACAGTGACCATTTACATTTTTGTATTTACATTTTTGCATTTAGCAGACACTCTTATTCACAGTGACTTACAAGATGTGCATTAATACATGGTATGATCAATTATTGTTCGTACAAGAGATCAGTGCAGTAATACAGTAATAGACATCATTATTTGCAGTCCTGTTGACTTTCATGTTTCGCACTCTACAGGAAATCCCTGTCATTCAGTGGATATGGGTTAATTTCCTTTCCTGTCCTAGACCACACTTGCACAGTTGAATAATGACAAACTTCCAAGCAGCAGGGTTCTAGTGAGGTATGACTGTATATATATTTTATATGGCTAATCTCAAGACGGGCTAAGCGTAAATAATTCACACAGCTTGGCAACGCTAAGAGCAGTTTTTTCCCATTTTAGTAGTCAATTACACCCTCTCTTTTCATGTCAACCCCCCTCGTATTGTGAGTTCGCTGCCGTAGCCCTGAGACCGGCAGTGACAAAGGCGATGTACCGCCTCCTCCGAGCCGGCACTCGCCAAGCCGTCGACTGTAACTCCAGTACACAGAGCCACTCCTATACGCAGTGAGCTCATACCGGCTTCCCTCCCCCCTCCCTGGGGCGGGACAGCCAATCGCCGCCCCCTAGTGGCATTCTACTAGGAATTAAACACACACACTGGAATTAAGCCCCGGTTGCAGTGGCCAGCGCCGAACGCTGTAACCGCTAGCTACCGGGGAGGCCTGTCCTCTCCCATCTCTGTTATAGAAATGTCATATCGCTGGAGTGTGGGTGGGAGCCGACAGGAGAATCTCTGTGACAGGCAGTGAAGGCATCCTGGGAGCACACGTCCAGAGGAAAACTTCTGCACGGGGAGAAGAAAAGCTATTACTAAACAATCAGACTGTAACCGTGCACAATTCCATCAGAGGAAAGCCATCAAAGGGAGCACAGATCGCATTGTTCCCCTCTCCCCTTGTGGGAAAACAATCACGTGAATCCTGCGTGTGCGATTCGCGTGCAGAACCACTGTGGTGAGCGGTCAGTACGAGGACAAAATACGGAAGAAAAAATATATAATTGACGACTAAATTGGTAGAAAAACGGGAAAAAATTGGAAACGAAAAGAAAAAATTGTCATTCTGGTGCCAATGGCCTTTGAATCTCCCCTCTCCAGAGTAAGTCAAAACAAACAGATTAAAATGCTGGGACGGAAAGTCAACTAAATACTGTAACTGAGGGTAAGAACAAAAAGACA
>JAINUG010000229.1:1207013-1214513 GCA_029706075.1 Aldrovandia affinis
TGCTGGGATAGGCTCCAGCCCCCGGACCCTGACCAGGAATAAGCGGCTTAGATAATGAATGAATTAATAACCAAAAACATGTTGTGTTCGTTTTTGATGACCGATGAACACAGACAGATGTTGGTCGTGGACTCAGACGTTTGGACCCCACTGCCCTGGCACTAAACGGGTTCTCTTTCCTCTCTCAAATATTTTACGTTCTCTAGTTTCTCCTTTATAGACAAATCCCAGAGAAGGGCGATCCTGTTATGATCCTGATGCCACAAACCGCATCGTGAACACAAGCCCCATGAGATACTGAATGAATGAATGAATGGAGTGCTACCACACACCGTTGCTGCTTTACCTCAAGGTAATTTATGAATGTGTAACTCTTCGCTGTGGCGTACAGGGGGGGGGAGAAGCCCGTTCCGTTTCCGCGTGGTTCCCCTCACGACGCCTCCTCGACACCCCCGCGACGCTCCCCGGCTCTTTCATTTCCACCAGGTCCTCATTAGAGGAGCACGAATCCTGGGGCGCTAACCGCCATCACTGGGACAGTCCTCCCTGGACCATCCAAGCTCCCATCCAGTAAAGCTAATTAGAAGGTTTCAGCCCCACAGGTGAGAACAGCAGAGCAGTGGAGTTACACAGGTGCATCGCAAGGAGTCTGAATGCCAACAACGTTCTCCGTGAAACTGTTACAATAAGTGAGAGGAATGTAAACAGGTGCTTAGGTCCTCAGGACATTGCTTTGGCTCCCTGTTAAACTCAGGGTTGAATTGAAGGTGCTGCTTGCTAATTATAAAAGCACTTTATGGCCTTGGACCTTCATACTTGCGAGATCTGATAAGACTTTTCTGTTCTCATGTGCCTATTCCTCCTAGTTTGGATTTTTAGCTGGTTTTGATTTTAATTTAAATTTTAGAATCTCTTGTAAAGCGCTCGGAATGACCTATCTGTTCTCATCTGTCTATTCTTCCTAGTTTGGACTGATTCAGATGTATGCATTTATTTTTATTTTATTTCATTTATTGTATTATTTTATTAACTTATTTAATATTGTATTGTATTGTATTAAGTTGGTCCACTCTGAATACAGCCCTTTCCAAAGTGCATTAAAAATGGAGCCCAAAGAAGCCTGTGATACAGAGGGAGAGAAAAAGGTGAGATATGTTTTTAAATATTTAAATGAGGGGTTGCCTGAAAAGGTGAAATATGTTTTTTATGGATCTGCAGTTAAATGCAGGTGATTGCATAGTTACATCAAGTCTTATGGTTAAGAACCTTGGTTTTATTATTGATCAGGACCTTACATTTGACACTCATTAAAAACACTTCCAGAGTAGCTTTCTTTCACCTAAGAAACATAGCTAAAATTCTGCACATTCTGCCATTAGAGGATGCAAAAACCTTGATGCATGCTTTTGTCGCATCGAGGCTAGACTATTGTAATGCCTTATTATCCGGCTCCTCTAGTAGCTCTCTAAAGAGTCTTCAACTAGTACAGAATACAGCGGCATGTATTTTGACTAGATCCAAAAAGTATGAGCACATTACTCCAGTGTTAGCATCACTACATTGGCTTCCTATTAAATATCGGGCTGATTATAAAGTACTGTTGCTAACTTTTAAAGCAGTAAACGGACTTGCACCTTTATATCTGACCGAAATGATTGCCCCTATAAGCCGACACGACTGCTTCGTTCACAAGAAGCCGGCCATCTATTACTCCCTAGAATTTTGAAGAGCACAGCTGGTGGTAGAGCCTTCTCTTTTTAGAGCTCCTCTGTTGTGGAACGGTTTACCAAGGCATGTTAGGGATTCGGACACAGTTTCCATTTTTAAGTGTAGATTAAAAACATATCTTTTCAGCCTAGCCTACTGCCAAACATAGTCTAGGTGGAGAGATGGAGAAGGCCGTGCCCTAGTGTCTTATTGAGTGAGAAACTTTCCATACTGTCACCTACTCAATGTGTTACCACCACTGTTATGCTGGTTATCCTTGATCAGGTGTGGATGGTTTGGAACTCTCATGGCTGCGTGTTTTCTCTGTCCCTCTCCTAATAGGTATGCTGCCATAGCTTACACCTGTTGGGGCTATCTGTATATTTCCTATGCTTGTGCTCCCCTGCTCTTACATAATGCTACTGGCTATAGCACTGCTTTTTCTGACTGCATGTTCTCTTCTCTGCCTCGGCCTCTGACAGGGCACCTGCCCCGAGCCCTAGATCCTGCGAGAAGTGTGAGCTGCCCCCATCAACCCTCACCCCCACGCCAACCCCAGTTCCTGGATCTGGACCCTCTCCGCGTGGTTTAGCCCCCCGCTGACTACCTGGCTCAGGAGGGGCAAAGTCTTTCAGCCATGAGCCACCTTGGACTGACCATGACATGGTCTTTTTTGGACATACCCTGTGCCGGCCAGAAGAGGATGGGCTCCCCCTTTTAGTCTGGTTCCTCCCAAGGTTTCTCCCTATCAAGGAGTTTTCCTTGCCACTGTTGCCTTTAGGCTTGCTTTTGGGGGGGGTCAAGGCCTGGGCTCCCCCTCTGTTAAGCATTTTGTGACAATTCTATTGTGAAAAGCGCTATACAAATAAACTTGATTTGATTTGATTTGATTTTTAAATGTTTAAATGAGGGGTTGCCTGAAAAGGTGAGATATGTTTTTAAATATTTAAATGAGGTGTTGTCTGACGTATAGCGAATCTGCCGTCCTGACCGAGCGGGGAAGGTCAAGTCCATTTGGTGAAGTGGCATCCACCCTAACCCCATCCCTGACCCCTGACCCTGACCCTGGCCCTGACCCCTGACCCTGACCCTGACCCCTGACCCCTCCCAGGGTCTGTGAAGTTTGGCGGTGGCTCAGCGGTGACACAGCGGTGACACGGGTTCGGCTCAGTGACTCGTGGAGAGCTGCCCCTCACCCACTTTGTTCCAGCAAACTAAACAAATCTAAAGTAATTACACAGAGGGATGCGGGGAGCGGCGTGATTATCTCTGCGCCAGCATCCTCCCGGCTTCCCTGCTTGTAGAAAATCCATTACAGCTCCTTTAAATATTCATGGCCCACTCTGAAATATTGATACACTTTTTGAAATATAAGAGGAATTTAACAGGGGGAAAAAAATAGGATTTTTATTTTTTTTCTTCCCGACAATGCGGCTGAAATAATATCAGTCATAGGACATTCGTCTCTGGACTGTATTTCTTTCCGTAAGGAAACAAATGACAACATTGCTTTCCCCGTGATTCCAGCCTCCATCTTGAGGAGTTACGATCACAGGCCGGCTCAGCCCGGCTGCTGTACTGAGCCCCACGGCGTGATCGATTCCTCAGACAAAAACTCCTCTCTCACGCAGAGGAACATATAAATATGCCGCACGGTGCTCTGTGATGATACAGCGAGCTCAAAGAAAATGAGGGAGAGAATTATCTGTAACTGGGGACCACGCTCCACCACATATCCCCATCAATCTGTCGAGTCTTGACCTGGTCGCAGTGTTCCGGACAAATACCAGACAAGATGGGAAATCAACAAAATGGCCGCCGTGAACACAAGACATAACGGACAGAAGAAAGAAAAGCGTGCGTGTGTGTGTGTGCGTGTGTGTGTGTGTGTGTGAGTGTGTGTGTGTGTGTGTGTGTGTGTGTGTGTGTGTGTGTGTGTGTGTGTGTGTGTGTGTGTGTGTGTGTGTGTGTGAGTGTGAGAGTGTGTGTGTGAGTGTGTGTGTGTGTGCGTGCGTGCGTGCGTGCGTGCGTGCGTGCGTGTGTGTGTGTGTGTGTGTGTGTGTGCGTGTGTGTGTGTGTGTGTGTGTGCGTGCGTGTGTGTGTGTGCGGCCATACGTCTGGCATTGGGCCGGACAGTCTGGTTTTCAAGCGCTCTGTCCTCCATTCGGCACCATCCTCTGCCGGACGCCCATTTTGTCCTCCTTTTGAAGTCTAGACTAGAAAAACACTCAATTCTTCACTAAATCACGTTTGAAGATTCGAATGTCAATAAATAGAAGTAAAAGTAGAATAATAAAAACAGTCCAAGAATGAAGGAGAATTCATTGGGAGAAAAATGGGAAAAATATTTAAATGTATACAATTTAAAAAAAAGTCATGTCAGGGACCAGCTGTGTAGTATTCAATAAAACAGAATGTGCGATTATTTGGCATTCGGTAATAGAGAGTCTGGGCTGGATCTGATATCAAATATCGTCTTTAGGTCTCTCTTTTGACAGCGGGCGTGCACTGTTACGGCCCTTGGCCGTTATTTTCTTTTCTGTTTGCTCTCTCTCCTTTTCTTTTGCTCCTCCCAGGTCTAATCAGGTTGATTGAGAACACCTGTGAGGAGGCTTTCATAAAGGATCTTGGGATCCAGCCTAGGGCTGCTGCCTTTCCTTCTGGCATTCTATTCTGCGGCCTGGCTGCTCCAACCAGCTCTTTGTGGCTCCCCTTATATGCGGATTGTGTATCGTTATTTGAAATTCCCTAGATAAATAAATGATTGTTGCACCTTACCGTGATCGTTGTCTGCTTTTTGTTGTGGTTTGGTTCCGAGGGGAGAGCCAACCGTAACAAACTGGGGGCTCATCCGGGAGCTGGACCCAGGATCTCTCGCAGAACCAACCGTAACACACACCGAGATGGTCACGCAGAGTGCACATCGGCCACTTTAGAGTACGTCACGCAGGAAGTACAACAAACGATGAACACATTACAGATGAGAACACAGGAAACCGCACTATACAAGAAATAGCCATCGGTCGCGCTGGTGTCACTCTTGGCTCACCGCGACCATCGGCTCAACACACACATAACCATTACAAACAGACACACAACAATGTTTTAAACACACAACAATAACCAACACCGGGGGAACAACCAAACACACAACAATGCTCCCCCACAATGCCCTGCACACATATTTGCATATAGCGCCCCTGGTGGATCACTACAGTATTCAATAACACAGAATGTGCGATTATTTGACATGCGGTAATAGGGCGTTTGGGCTGGATCTGCTCTGAACACACCTGTGTGTGTGGTGAGTGCGTGTGTGTCTGTGTGTGTGTGTGTGTGTGTGTGTGTGTCTGTGTGTGTGTGTGTGAGTGTGTGTGTGTGTGAGTGAGTGCGTGTGTGTGTGTGTGTGTGTGTGTGTGTGTGTGTGTGTGTGTGTGTGTGTGTGTGTGTGTGTCTGTGTGTGTGTGTGTGTGTGTGTGTGTGTGTGTGTGTGTGTGTGTCTGTGTGTGTGTGGTGAGTGCGTGTGTGTGTGTGTGTGTGTGTGTGTGTGTGTGTGTGTGTGTGTGTGTGTGTGTGTGTGTGTGTGTGTGTGTGTGTGTGTGTGTGTGTGTGTGTGTGTGAGTGCGTGTCTGACTGTGTGTCAGGTGCTCAGGTGTCGCTGTAGTGTACGGGAGCGGATGAAAGCCGGCCTGGTTTCTGTGTTCTCGGTGTTGACAGAAGAGCTTGACCCCCTGACCCGCTGGCGCAGACGAGAGAGGCAGACGAACAAAGCGAAGCGCGAGCCTCTTTCCGATCGATCCCCTCTCTCGCGTGCGTGGGAGATGATGTCGTTTTCAGGACGAGGTCAACCGTCTTTCAGATTTCTGTCTTTAATTGGCCCTGCTCCCGCCTCGGTTCCCATATTCTCGGCGAAACGCGTCTCTCATCGATTTTCTCTGTGTCTCTCCACCGTCATCCCGGGCCTCCCTAAAGCAGACCCTCTACCTGCGCAGAATGTTAAAGCCCTTCTGTGGCTCTGTCCAGTCCCTGAGGGTGCATGCACTGTAGAGATTTGGCTTGTGTGTGTTTTTAATCTCTAACATTATCTAACAACAACAAAAAAATACAAAGATTGAAACACTCAGGATGGCACACTAGATGTTGTCATGGACACGCATTCGAAACGAGAGATCTGGCGGATTGACGTCGGAAAACGAAATGGCAAATGAGCCGGTGGGGTAAGAGAGGGAGAGAGAGAGGAGAGAGAGAGGGAGAGAGAGAGAGTGTTCCTCACAAGACAAACGGGTGGAGGAGAGGAGAGAGAGAGAGAGAGGAGAGAGGGGGAGAGAGGGCAGAGAGGGAGGGAGAGGACAGAGAGAGAGGGAGAGAGGGAGGGAGGGAGAGAGAGAAAGAGAGGGAGAGAGTGTTCCTCACAAGACAGATGGGCGGAGGGAGAGGGAGAGAGGGAGGGAGAGAAGGAGGGAGGGAGGGAGAGGGAGAGAGAAAGAGGAGAGAGGCCTAGCCCCCTCAGTCACAGCAGCCTCCCTCACAGACGTGACAGAGACACACACACACACACACACACACACACACACACACACACACACACACACACACACACACACACACACACACACACACACACACACACACACACACACTCACACACACACACACACATGTAGAAATGTATCGACAGCGAGACACCAGGATTGGCCAGGGCTGTGGTCCCCACACAGAACTACAGAGTCACAGAGGCTAAACTAAACTATATATTACAATTTATATGTAAATGATATATTTCAGTTTTATCTTTAATACATTTGCAACAATTTCTAAAAATGTGTTTTCACTTTGTCATTATGGGGTATTGTGTGTAGATTGATGGGGGAAAAACATTATCCATTTTAAATGAAGTCTGCCTTAATGTAACACAACAAAGTGTAAAAAGTGAAGGGGTCTGAATACTTTCCAAGCTCACTGTGTGTATATATATATATATATATATCTATATATATATATAATATATCCAGGTAACTGCCAAATTAAAGGAAATGCCAACATGAAGTGTCTTAATAGGCCATTTGGCAACACGAGCCGCCAGAACAGCTTCTATACGCCTTGGCACGGCTCCAGAACAGAAGGTGGACCTGCAGTCGCTTCTCACATGAGCATATTTAGATCAGACGCTGGTGCCAAACCTGCAGCCCCTCTCTGTTCTGGCCAAGGAACGACCGCAAACGACCGAGTTTTTAGCAGCACATCTTCTCAAGAACACGTCACAATTTGAAGATGGAAATTAACATTTTGTTTTCTTTTTAATTGCAATTCTGTGTTGCACTGATTTGTAACTATTAATCTCTACTATATATTCTCACAGTAGTTCCTGTTGAAAATGCTGTCTCAGGCGCCGCTCCAGAATCTCCCATAAGTGTTCAACTGGGTTGAGATCTGGTGACTGACATGGCATATGGTTTACATTGTTTTCACGCTCATCAAACCATTCAGTGAGCACTCGTGCCCTGTGGATGGGGGCATTGTCATCCTGGAAGAGACCACTCCCATCAGGATAGAAATGCTTCACCACAGGATGAAGGTGATCACTCAGAATGACTTTGTATTTATTGGTGTTTATCCTGCCCTCTAAGGGGTTGAATGGACCTAACCCATGACAGGAAAATGCACCCCACACCATAACAGAGCCGCCAGAACCCTTCATTTACTCAAGTGTTTCCTTTCTTCTGGCAGATACCTGTATACAGCCATCAACAAAACAACAAAAGATGGAATTTATTGTTTAAGAATGGTGTTGCA
>JAINUG010000229.1:1222013-1229513 GCA_029706075.1 Aldrovandia affinis
AGTTATGAGTAACGCAGTTATGAGTAACACGGTTATGAGTAACACGGTTATGAGTAACACAGTTATGAGTAACACAGTTATGAGTAATGCGGTTATGAGTAACACAGTTATGAGTAACACAGTTATGAGTAACACAGTTATGAGTAACACAGTTATGAGTAACACGGTTATGAGTAACACGGTTATGAGTAACACAGTTATGCAGTTATGAGTAACACGGTTATGAGTAACACGGTTATGAGTAACACAGTTATGAGTAACACAGTTATGAGTAACACGGTTATGAGTAACACAGTTATGAGTAACACGGTTATGAGTAACGCAGTTATGAGTAACGGTTATGAGTAACAGTTAGTAACACAGTTATGAGTAACACAGTTATGAGTAACACAGTTATGAGTAAGTAACACGGTTATGAGTAACACAGTTATGAGTAACACGGTTATGAGTAACACAGTTAGTAACACAGTTATGAGTAACACAGTTATGAGTAACACGGTTATGAGTAAGTAACACAGTTATGAGTAATGCAGTTATGAGGAACGCAGTTATGAGTAACACAGTTATGAGTAACGCAGTTATGAGTAACACAGTTATGAGTAATGCGGTTATGAGTAACACGGTTATGAGTAACGCAGTTATGAGTAACACGGTTATGAGTAACACAGTTATGAGTAACACAGTTATGAGTAACACGGTTATGCGTAACGCAGTTATGAGTAATGCAGTTATGAGGAACGCAGTTATGAGTAACACAGTTATGAGTATCACGGTGCTCCTCTGCTCATAATTCTCTTAACGCTTCCCGTATGATATTTCTTGTCTCACTCAAACACGTTGTGATTGCCGTCATGCTTCACTGAATCAGTTCCCTTTTGAACGGATGCTTTTCATTCCAGGTGTGCAGACGATCCTGTTCATTTCCCCAGCATTGTTTTCATTTCGTTTTTTATTTGTTTTCTCATTTTCCCCTGTTTTTCTCCCAAATTTAGTAGCCAATTCAACCCTCTTATTTATTTAGATTCTCCTGGTCTGGCACCCCTGACCCCAATAGGCAGCTCAGAACCCTTGAGCAGGTTCAAAGGTGGGGCACTGCCGTTTACCCTTGAGCCTAAACTGCTTCAGTAAAATATCCAGCTGTATAAATGGATTGTATGTAAAGAAATGTAAACTGTGTAAGTCGCTCTGGATAAGAGTGTCTGCTAAATGCCTGTAGTGTAATGTAATGTAAATGCAGTCAGTGCGAGTGCGTTAGACCGCTACGCTATCCGAGGCCCCCTACTCTGTGAAGTTTTAACGGAGATTAAAATCTTGTGTTGGGAGTGAGGAACGATAACGAGGAGGAGGAGGGGGAGGGGGGCCTCTCCTCGCCCGTAGCCCCCCCAACCCCCCTCCTTCATCTGCTGGAAGACATTAGCATTCTCCCATCCGCCATGTATAATTCATGGGATGCACCTGTTTACTGTTTGCATCCAGCTTGTATTTGGTGTGCTATGATTATTCATTACAATGGCCTTCCATCCGCGATGACAGAGTTTATTATGACAAAGTGTGAGCACCGTCCTCCCCTCCGGGGCTCGAGCTGAAACACAGAGCCATCGAGCGTTCCACGGGGCTCGGCTACATTCTGGCGCCCAGTCGTGCGTTTGGCCGACTTACAAGTACTGTCAATTTCAGGCAGACGTGTTCACGGGTGTAACCCGACATTAACATATGACAGAAAGAGCTTCGGCTTAACCTCGTTAAAGCAGAGCGGGCCAGTGATCTGGCACAGGGAATTTAAATGCCTTGTTCTTGTTTCTAAGCCAAGAAATGAAAAGAAATAGGGGGGGAAATCAGTTTATTTTATGTAATTCCATTGACGTTATTCAGATGCAAAACAACCGATGCTAAATTACACACTGCAATTTGAACTGGCACAATTTGTGTGAGTTAACACTGTGGAATAAACCATGAATAAATGTTGGTTGGTGCATGTATTTTTGCATTGACTACTTACAAAATGACTGACGTAATTACCATAGTCAAACTCACAAAAAATGAATAGTTATTGTTTGCAATGCCTCCTGTCTTGGAAAGAACAAATTGCACATCTAACAGCAATTCATGTGTCGCAGTAAAAATCTAATAAAACCCTATGCCAGTGTAACAAGGGTGGGCATACAGTCAAGTTATAGTTATAGTTATTTATTTAGAACAATCGTTTATCTGACTTTTAACTCGTGAATCTCATGCTGAAGACTGCTCCTGTGTCCCCATATGAAACATTTTACTGTGATCTAGTGTACGAACAAACTGGCTGTGGCATGCACAGCTAATTAGCTGATTGAGCCACAGGGGTAATTGAGCCAGGGGTAATTGGGGGAAACAAAAACATGCGTACGCACACCGGCCCTCCAGGACCGGAATTTCCCACCCCTGCCGACTTCTGTATGCTAATAAAATTGTTAATATTAATTGTTACTTAATGCATTCTGCTGCGTTGAATTATGTGATAATTCGGCGCTCAGCGCAGTGGGCCTCGTCCAGGGCTCTTATTGTAATGAGTAGTTAACCTTACAGGGATCATTAGCACAAGTTATTAGTTGCAGTTTGGAATGGACATTAATTCTCTGGAAAAGGTCGACAAGGATTTAAAAATGAACCCAGCCTCATAGTTTCTAGTGCTGTGTACACAGAGCAGGCCAGCTAAACGACCCTCACAAGTCCAAACACAGTGGCTGAGATTCCGTCGTTTTTTTGGGTGGAAGGAACACTGTTCTAAGTCCTAATGAACAATCCCTTCTGTTTTTAACCGCAAGGTCTAATGGGCGGTCTTGATCCCATCTCTAGATCAATGTTTCTCAATCCATTCCTACAGGGCACACTGCGCTGCATGTTTTCATTCCAACCAGCACTCCCGACCTGTTATCTGCACCTGGGGAAGGGGAGGTCACGGTTTGCGTGAGAGAGAGAGGTTTCCCTGCAGTCAGGTCCTTGCCATTTTTAGCGTTGCGTCAGAAGGGCGGTGGTGGAGTCGGCTCCACGAGATCCTCACTCGCCAGAGGAAGCGACTGCCCGTTGGTTTATTAGCCTCTGACAAGTGAGGCGACCGCATGGGAAGAGTTGCCATGGCGCCGCCGTGACTGTAAACGCCTCGCTGATAGAGCCTCGGCTTTGTAAACGCAGGGGCTGCTGGATAAATCTCTGCCACCAGAACGCAGGGGCTAAATCTCTGCCACCAGAACGCAGGGGCTGCTGGGTAAATCTCTGCCACCAGAACCCAGGGGCTGCTGGGTAAACGCCACCAGGGGCTGCTGGGTAAATCTCTGCCACCAGAACGCAGGGGCTGCTGGGGCTGCTGGGGCTGCTGGGATCTCTGCCACCAGAACAAGGGCTGCTGGGTAAATCTCTGCCACCAGAACGCAGGGGCTGCTGGGTAAATCTCTGCCAGTAGAACACAGGGGCTGCTGGGTAAATCTCTGCCAGTAGAACGCAGGGCTGAATCAAAGAGGCAGGGGAGGTCTCGATGTTTCCCTCTTTCCCTGGCGTTCCAGTAGAGCCGCGGATCGAATCAAAGGCAAGAGGCAGGTGTGAATGGCTCCACGCTGAGCACATCAGAAAGACCGGCCGTGGGGACACTGTGCACGTGGAGGTCTGTGTAGTCCTCTCCTGGCTTCTGTGACATTTCACTGGCCAAATTTCAATCAAATCAAAATGTATTTGTAGAAATAGCACCTTTTGAAAAAAACATTGTCACAGAATGCTTAGCGAAAGAGAGCCAAGACCTCAAATGCAAGAAGAAGCGAGAGAGGCACGGAACACTGCCTTTGGGTCGAGAGCATCGGGAGAACCCTCGGGAGGAACCAGACTAAAGGGAGGGGGGTGACATGTCAAGTCAATGTTTCACATTTAAAGTTTTATCTTTGATCCATATCTGTCAGAATCAATGTACACACTGCTTGGAGAGAGCGGTGAGATGCGTTTGTCTGAAGTGCGACAGGCAAGACTCCCACCGATTCATTTATTTTTCATCATTCAAAAACTGTGTCACATTATTGTTTTAAATTAGATCAAAAGTATAGTGGGTAAGAGCCTGTTAGAATATAATAGTCAAAATGGTCGCACTGCGAGATTTCTAAGAGCATTTACTTCAGTTTTTTGTTTTGTTTTGTTTTGGGTTTTTTTCTCATTTTATTAGAAGGTCCAATCCGGTGTTTGAATTTTCAGATTTCAATATTATGCACACTTCCCTGTGTGTTGACAACTCATGTAGAACCTTTTCATGTGTGGAGAGAGTGTTACCCTGTTCCTTCACTCCTTGGGGCTAAATCAGGCAGCGTAACCTGAGTGAGCGAGTCTACGAGGTCTCTCTCAAGTGACACCTGCTTCCCTGAAGCGTATCCGCTGATTAAACGCTCGCGTTGGGAAAAGGAGGCACATTTTCTCCACGCTCCGGAAGCTGGGATGAATGGAAGGAGTTGCTCTTCGGAGCCAGACAGTGGAGCACAAACATGTCGCGAAGCACAATGGCTTAGCAAAGAGGGCCCCCCGTGAGGATCGGATGCCTTTTGAGAGCGAGAATGGAACAATCTTCTGACATTTCCAGTGGCTGATGAAACAATTCCTCCTGTTTAGAGTTTGTGTTATGTAGGTAAACTGACAGATTTTAAATTATTTCATTCATTTATGTATTTATTTTGTTTTATAAACTTTTTTGGGGGGACTCCCAGGTGGTGTAGCGGATTAGAGCATTCAACGCTGGCCACTGCGACCGGGGTTCGATTCCACCGGCCGTGCCAGTATCGGCTCTGGCCGGGAGTGCCACCAGGGGATGGCGATTGGCTGTCCGCCCCAGGGAGGAGGGAGGGAAGCTCATATGAGCTCGCTGCGTGTAGGAGTGGCTCTGGAGTACTGGAGTTACAGTCGACGGTTTGGTGAGTGCCGGCTCGGAGGAGGCGGTACATCGCCTTTGTCACTGCCGGTCTCAGGGCTACAGCAGAGAACTCACAATACGAAGGGGAGATTGACATGAAAAATAGAGGGTGTAATTGACTACTAAATTGGGAGAAAATGGGATAAAATCAGAAACAAATTCTTTAAAAAAAAAAAAAAAATTTTTTTTGACTCTTCTCTGATGAGACCACCTGTCTCAATATGTCCCTCTAATGATCCCTGTGGGTTAATTGGATAAATAACTCCTCTCCACCTCGGCTGATGTGTTTTTGATCATTCTAGCACAAAATGGCCGCCGCTCAGCGCCCACAGGTGTGAGCCTTCAGTTGCAGTGCATCACCTCCCCATCAGAATACACAAGGCTTTGAGCACTTTATAACCGGCTTAGAGGAAGCTGTATTCAGTGAGCGGTTCCTCCTAATGCCTTTAATTATTTTGTAGTTGTACCTGAGATAACAGAGGTTAACTACGTTAGTAATTTATGTATATCCTTCTGTGGTAGCCTCCAGGGACGGCAGGACTGCAGTGAGAGTATAAACTCGGACAGAGAACCTTGTATAACCCGTTGTCTTCATTACCCATTCGATCAATGTCCCTCTGACGCAGCTCAGGAGAACATGGGGAGCCTGGAGAGAGTCTCGCTCAGACATCGATCTGGAGATGACAGGATCAGAGGTGTGATAGAACCTCCCTCTTCAGGATTCAACTAGTCCTCCCAAATATAACCTAAACTTTTACAAGATATACTTTGTGTGAGTAAATACAGTTTCTATATTATTTTATAATAATATTATTATATTATTACATTTTTTTAAATTTATTATTATTATTTTATTATTATTTATTAGGTGTATATTAGATGTTCTCTTTATATATTTTTAAAGAAATATAAGAACATAAGAATGCATAATGAGGAGAGCCGTTGTATATATCATGTCCTAATCTAGGATGTCTAGCCTGGACTTGAATAGCCCAAGTGTTTCTGCCTTTACCCGACCTGGCAAGCTGTTCCAGGCACTGACAACTCTCTGTGTGAAGAAAATACTTCCTGGGCTCGAATAGCGTAGCGGCAACGCACCCGTATTTGGTTGGTTCTGAGTGTGAGGCCTATCAGGGGCAGGAAACCCGTCTCTACCAGCCTGGTGGTTAGCCCCGATCGGGGGGCAGCGTTTGGCTGAAACTCGCTCGCTTTGAAGCACGTAAGGGGGTGGGCGAATTCCATCTCGAAGAAAGTGGAGTTTGCTGCCCAATGAGAACAGGTGAGAGCAGCCTCATAGAGACAGGTGGCAGGTTCATGTGAGGGTCAAGAAATAATATAATAATAGCCATTTCATAGAGACAGTAGTGAATGTATACATTTTCAGGTGGCCCCAGTGATTGGGGACGCTGTGCTCTACCAACTGAGCCACAGAGAACCACAAAATCAATAGAGGGTATAATTGGCCACTAAATTAAGAGAAATTATTATTATTATTTTATTTTTATGTCATGAAGCCTGGTTCAAGTCAAAACACTTTATAGCTTCCGGTAGGTTTGTTTGGCATGACCTCCCCCTGAAAAAACCCCATTCTATTTATTTTCAGGAATAATTCCGCCTTGTCCCTAATAATACATTCCAGCATTTGACATGCGATGCAAGTTAAACTGACAGGCCTATAGTTCCCTGGGTCAGTACGGTTCCCCTTCTTATATATTGGAATTATACTATCCTGCTTCCAGTCAATGTTTACGGATTTCAAAAACACATCTGTCAGTGGTGTATAAATAGAATCCAAGTTCCTTGAGTACACTGGGATATATGTGGTCCGTTGCCTTATTTGTTAATATAGTGTTTTAAGCCTTAAAAGTCTCCCTAAATATTTATACATCAACAATGGAGACTGATTTCTCCTCTTATTATTTTGGGATGCATTTACACTGGGCATCAGCTATAACCCACTTAGATTGAGTCAAATTTTCATTCACAGTTTTGCAATCTAGAGGTTTTACCCAATCTATATTACTTAAATTCTCTCTCATTTTATTAAAGTCAGCTCATCTGAAATGATCAATTCTAGAGTTAGAGGAGGCCGTCTTAACTTTTCAAAAAAATATCAAAAGTAACTGCACTGTGGTCACTTGGCCCTCATGGAGCTTCTGGCAGGATTATTACACAAAACCAGATCCAGGATTGATTTCCCTCTCGTAGCCATTAATCATCTTAAAAACTCCTCTTCACATTTATCCTGTCCTGATGCTACTTCCCCAAAAACATCCCCAGCAAAATGTTTGTGTCCCCAGCAAAATGTTTGTGTCCCCAGCAAAATGCTTGTGTCCCCAGCAAAATGCTTGTGTCCCCAGCAAAATGTTTGTGTCCCCAGCAAAATGTTTGTGTCCCCAGCAAAATGTTTGTGTCCCCAGCAAAATGCTTGTGTCCCCAGCAAAATGTTTGTGTCCCCAGCAAAATGTTTGTGTCCCCAGCAAAATGTTTGTGTCCCCAGCAAAATGTTTGTTGTGTCCCCAGCAAAATGTTTGTTTCCCCAGCAAAATGTTTGTGTCCCCAGCAAAACGTTTGTTTCCCCAGCA
>JAINUG010000229.1:1232013-1249513 GCA_029706075.1 Aldrovandia affinis
ACCCCGACCCTCTCGTATCGGAGCTCAGGAGGCGTGAGTTAGAGTTGAGCGCGTGAGCGTCCGCTGCAAAGGGTGACGTCGATAAGACTGTGATTAGAGTTGGGGACTTGAGTCTTTAGCTCAGCGGGCTAATCGTCTCTCTTGTCGCGTCGAGATCCTCGGTTCGAAACTCGCTGCAGGCAGAACCGACTCCGTTACACTCTCACACACACACACGATACAACGAGGGAAGATCACAGGTTTCAGCCATCGTTCAGCCATCGCACACGCAGAAGCCAACGCCACGAGGCACAGCGTTTACAAAGAAGCTTTTCCTTTTTTTACTCTGTTATACTTTCCCATTCAACACAGAGATATTAAAATATAATCTTCTTTAGGTGCGGTGAATGCATAATCAATATTAACATATTTTACTGTTCGGTTTCTATTGAATAATTGATGTCCCCCCCCACACACACACACACACACACACACACTCTCTCTCTCTCTCTCTCTCTCTCGCTGAGAGAAGAAATAAGATGTCGACGCATTAAAATAACCTCTTCTGAGATAAAAGGAAATTGATTAAAGAAAGAGGGGGATCTCTAAAATGAGAGAGAGGACGTGGGGGCCCCCAGGGGCCGGCTGGGGCTGTAAATGAAATGGGAAAGCAGAGCAAACTCCAGAAGTTACGAGCACATTTATTTAACTCCATGATTTGGGCTTTTGTAAGCAGTATTTATTGAAATAATTAGACCTTTTTATCACTGGTGTCTCGTTACAGGCCCGAGTCTTCTGCCTGACCCTCGAGTTAAACAACCCCAGGACATTACACCATCATAACGTATTTATGATTATCTATTTAATGAATTAATGATTACAGCTATCAAAGAAATAATCTCTCTCTCCCCCCCCTTTTTCTCTCTCTCTGTCCCTCTCTCTCTCTCTCTCTCTCTCTCTCTCTCTCTCTCTCTCTCTCTCTCTCTCTCTCTCTCTCTCTCTCTCTCTCTCTCTCTCTCTCTCTCTCTCTCTCTCTCTCTCTCTCTCTCTCTCTCTCTCTCTCTCTCTCTCTCTCTCTCTCTCTCTCTCTCTCTCTCTCTCTCTCTCTGTCCCTCTCTCTCTGTCCCTCTCTCTCTCTCTCTCCCCTCCAGCCAGCTGTACAGCTCATCCCAATGCCAGGATAGATGATGACAGACTTCTCAACCCATTAACGTTGACTGGGAGAATATAAATATATAATGGACATAATTAGGCCCCTGGCTTCACAGGGTGTCATCTCGGGGGGCAGGGTCATGTCTGTAAATGGCGCCTCCGTCAGAGCAGTCATCGTTCCGGCAGGGGAGGGGAGGTACCTTTCTGAAAACATATCAATTATTCATGAGGAGAGCAGCGGCGCCTCGCCTCTGTGTGCTGATCAGCATTCTGGAGACTCCCTTACGTGCTTCACGGCGGACCCGAGCCGGCTCACCCTCCCCCTCCCCCTGGGGCAGACAGCCAAACGCCCCCACCCCCGATCGGGGCTGATGACCAGGGCCGGTCTGGTAGAGACGGGTTTAGAACCGCGTCCCTGACAGGCAGCACACACTCGTATCGGACCAGCCAAGATACGGTGCATTAGACTGCTACGCTATCCACCGCCCGGTGTGAACCTCTTCTGAAATTCAGAACCCACAACCTAAGCATTGCCAACGCCACGCTCTACCTACTGAGACACACAGAACCACGCTCTACCTACTGAGCCACACAGAACCACGCTTTACCTACTGAAACACACAGAACCACACTCTACCTACTGAGCCACACAGAACCACCTGTGTTAAAAACCTGCGTTCATTGAGACCGGTTTCACCAGCAACAGGAGGACACCTAATTGTCAGTCAGGGTGTAGAGACATCTGCAGGTGAAAACAGTGGAAACACCTGGGTAAAGGTGTATGGGTAGCAGGTGCCTCCACGCAAGTGGTGTCAATTAAGCAATTAACATCCCAGCATGCTTATGGTCACTGGGCAGGCCTGGATGTCTATAATTATGGCTAAGGTGGGTAGAAGGGCTTTGTAAGAGGGGTGATTTGTTGGGGCAGGAGCTTCAGTGATAAAGACAGCTCACCTTGCTGATCTTTCACCAGGAGCGGTGTCTATGGAACTGTGAGGGAAAGGTAGGCTAAACAAAGGACAAACACCTGTGTGTGTGTGTGTGTGTGTGTGTGTGTGTGTGTGTGTGTGTGTGTGTGTGTGTGTGTGTGTGTGTGTGTGTGTGAGTATATGAGTGTGTGTGTGTGAGTGTGTGTGTGAGAGAGAGAGTGTGTGTGTGTGTGTGTGAGTGTGTGTGTTTGTGTGAGTGTGAGTGAGCATGAGTGAGTGTGTGTGTGTGTGTGTGTGTGTGTGTATCTGTGTGTGAGTATTGTCTGGGCTGTCCTGCTCCAATCAGATTCCGTCTGGTTCTCTGGATGTCAGTGCTGACACATTTGTTGTGTTGTGTTAAACAGCAGAGCGACCTGAGAGGTGTCATGTGACGTCTTTATAATGAAAGTGTCAACGCCAACGTCAACGCTGTCAACACCGAACGCTGTCCCTCGTGCCGCAGCGCATTCAGGAAGGACATCAGCTTTATGACAAGGTGCTATTTCTTTTGGAAGTGCTTTGAGAAGGGTGAAATATATTGTGTAACGAATGAGAATAATATATATAATATATACTATATATATGTATATATGTCATATGTATATATTATACGCATGCATTGCATTGGGAATATGCAATAATTTCCTGCATAATCTTTTGAATTATGTATTTTCTTAGCAGATGACCTTAATTCTGGAATCATACATTTGTATATATCCTGTGACCCATTTATAGCGCTGAATATTTCCCTGTTTAAGAGGATGACCTTGCCCAGGGGTGCCGCCTGCTTGGGTGAGGCAGTGACCTGTGAAACACCAACATGAGAAATAACACCGGTCACAGTGTCCCCCGCCATAAATATACATCTGACACAGCGCACAGCGGATCGCCCTGTTCATTCATATTCCTAATGACTCCACGAAGGAACGAAATGAAGAAAATAAAATGAGCAAAATGAGTCATCCCCCCGAGCTCCCCCAGGTCTGGCCTGGGGAGTCCCGTCTTTGATTCAATTTATTTGACAATTTAAAAAAATGTACAAGTACAAGTTTTACCAGTACAAGAAAGCACTGCTCCTACAAATACACAAATGCATTTTTACATTTTAAGCATTTAGCAGACGCTCTTATCCAGAGTGACTTACAAGATGTACATAAGTGCATGGTAGGAACAATCATAGTTTGCGCAAGAGATCAGTGCAGTAATACAGCGATAGACATCATTGCAGGCAGCTGCGTACCATACCTGTAACACTGGGAAGGAAAAGGTTAGTAATTCTTTTTTTTCTTTTTTTTGAGGAGTAAACAAGTATACGTATGCAAGAAGTATTGAGCAAGTAGGCAGTGGTGATGACAATTAGCTAGGTGTACAGAGTTCAGTGGTAGTGGAGTCTGAAGAGGTGGGTTTTGAGTCTCTTGCGGAAGATCGCAAGTGATTCCGTGGTCCTGACCGAGTGTGAAAGGTCGTTCCACCAGCGAGGGGTCAGGACAGAGAAGAGGCGAGACCGCGAGGAGCGGCTGCCAGGCGCCTGGAGGGATGGGGCAGTCAGTTTGCCAGAGGAGGCGGAGCGGAGGGGTCTGGCTGGGGTGTAGGGAGTGATGAGTGTCTCGAGGTAAGGGGGAGCAGTACCTCTAGCCCAGGGGTCGGCAACCCATAACACTCAAAGAGCCATTTGGACCCGGTTTCCACGGAAAAGAAAACACTGGGAGCCGCACCATTTTCTGTCGACGGGGGGGGGGGTGCTACGCCAAAAAAAATGCGCCCAATTTTGCGCCCGATTCAATTGGATACTTATTATTTATTTTCCCAAGCCACGCGGAGGCGCAACATAAGGCTGAAAGAGCCGCATGCGGCTCCGGAGCCGCAGGTTGCCGACCCCTGCTCTAGCCATTTGAAAAGCAAGCACCAGTGATTTTAATCTGATGTGTGCTGCGATGGGGAGCCGGTGCAGAGATTTTATTGTTTTATTTTTAACATTTTTGCTCTTTGTACTTGTTATAAAAATGTGTAAAGGTTTGAAATATCAGAGCAGAAGTGTGAGTATGTTTGAAAAGCAGTGACAGCTGTTCTGTGCTGTTCAAATCCGCTTTGGTGAAACAGCACACTGGTATCTGATCTTGTTGCTTTCCTGTGAACATATTAAATGTAACAAATTGTGGGTGTAAAGTGCTTGTCGGATTTTTTTCAATATTTTCTAAAAATATGTTTTGTTTGTTATGTTTTCCTCACTTTTGAAATTTTTTACATACAAAATTATATATAAAAAAATCACCAGGGATGACACAGAAAAGGTCAAACTGAAGTCCTTCTGGCTTTTGCTGGCAGCCATTTCTGGCAGATCCTAGATGGAATGACAAGAAAGGTACATAATTTACAAATACAGCACAGTACCCCACATCTAGCCATATATACATTCAGATATATATATTTTTTAAACCCACTGTATGGGCTGATGGATAGCGTAGTGGTCTAACGCACTGGGTGGAGGGGGGAAGGTGAGCCGGCTCGGGTCCACCGTGAAGCACGTAAGGGAGTCTCCAGAATGTGGGTGGGGGTGAATTCCTTCTCAAAGGAAGCGGAGTTCGCTGCCCTCTGAGAGCAGCGGACTCATGTGGGGAGGGTAAATAAATAGAGAGTGTAATTTACCACTAAATTGGGAGAAAAAACCTGAAAAACCCCAGAAAAAAACACTGTATAAATAAGGGCGTATACAAACAATGTCCTTTTAGCCGGGCGATGAGCTCACAGGTCAGTCCTCGTTCCAGGGGTTTCTCTCTGGCGAAGGCCGGCTGGTTTAGAAACAACATCTCGAGTGCAGGCTCACTCAGAATCTCCCATCGCCAGCGTTGGAAATGCAATCTCTCTTTGGTGGAGCGGGTTTTGCTTTGCCTTTGTGGGGAGGGTCCTGATCTACTCGACAGCTTATGATGCAGGTCTCATCAGGAGAGACAGGAATCGGCTTCGTCCAGGGCCTGGGGAATCCGCTCCAATCAGGAACATTTCCACACAGTTCTGGTGTTCAGAGCCGGCTCAAACTGTACAATCATGTTGTCCTACTTTAGTTTTTCTGGATACATTCTCTGAATTTCAGGTTGAATGTAAATGGCTGTTTCATGCCAGTTGGACATACTGGAAGTGCTGGAGGTGTATTTGTCCCCCATAGTTAGGTATCAAAAGCAACACCTGCACTACAGTTTCCTGTGTGCTGATTGGATCAGAATGAGCAGGAAGTCCGTCCCACGTTCAAATCACAGCTGCTGATTGGTCAGCTCTGGTGTCGCACAATAGTGTATAGATGTACAGAATATTTTAGCTTGAAATGTATTCATTTATACACTTATTCATTCATACATTTATTGCTACAGGTACGATGTGTAGCTGCCAACAATGATGTCTATCACTATTACTGCACTGATCTCTTGCGCTAACCATGATTGATCTTACCATGTATTAATGCACATCTTGTTAGTCACTCTGGATAAGAGTGTCTGCTAAATGCCATACATGTAAAATGCATTGTGGAAGAAGGTGAGAGGGTGAAATCTCTTGTTGAAGGAATGATAAATTGTTCTACCGTCACCACAAGGCTCAGGTTCAGAATGGCCTGGTTCCTACTGCTCAACAGTCATTAAGCACTTTAGCAGAGTTTATACATAAATACCTGCAAGTGTCTGGAACTCTACTGGAGGGATGCAACACCATTCTTCCACAAGAAATTCCATCATTTGGTGTTTTGTTGATGGTGGTGGAAAACGCTGTCTCAGGCCCCACTCCAGAATCTCCCATAAGTGTTCAGTTGGATTGAGATCTGGTGACTGAGACGGCCATGGCATATGGTTTACATCGTTTTCATGCTCATCAAACCATTCAGTGAGCACTCGTGCCCTGTGGATGGGGGCATTGTCATCCTGGAAGAGACCACTCCCATCAGGATATAAATGCTTCACCACAGGATGAAGGTGATCACTCAGAATGGCTTTGTATTTATTGGTGTTTACCTTGCCCTCTAAACCATGGCAGGAAAATGGAAGCACCTGCTTTCAATATCCTTTATTTACTCAAGTGTTTCCTTTATTTTGGCAGTCACCTGTAGCTCATTACCTGTGTTGTTTATTTTATACAGCCTGCTTTCCTCATTATCACTGGTGTGAATAATTTGGAGGACACTGTATATATAGACAACACATAGACAAAATATAATGTATTGTTAATTTATTCATAAATGCAAATCTTTGAATTATAGAATGATTACCATTTCTCTGCGTGCTGCAGAATTGTGCATTTCTCCTGGTGCTGTGGGGTTATTCTGAGTGGGAGATTGATCAAACTCTCATGTCAAAGGAAACTGTCACACCAGTACATTTTGTCCTCTGCAGAAAATGATAGAATTCATATTTCCATAATGGAGATGGCATCTGAGACGCACCGTACAAACCGTAATGATGCTGGAACATAAAGAATTAGTGAAGTGATCCATAAAAATGAAAAAAAAAAAAAGTTGATAATCCTGTCAAAAGTGAAATGTGTGAAGATAGTAAGACTAGAACTGCATTGTTTTTATTGTGACGTCACATTTTGTGTCCACGCCTAATTCTTAGGAAAAAATTATGAAAAATAAACTCACTTTTTTGATCAACATTTTTTTCAACTTGCACATACAGTAAATATATATATATATATATATATACGTTTCTACAAAAAAGCACATATTGTATAGCGTATGTGAAGGTTTTCTCCTAGTTGATATAGTCTTGGGAAAATTCTAGTTTATTTCCATTCTGATTACCAGAGACAATAACATACAATTTATCATAAGGGTGCGTATGTATGTGAGGGGCGACTCAAATAATCCTCTGTGTTATTGATTGCCACATAAACCATGCAGCTAATGTTCAGCGCAAGTGTTTTAAGAATCCAAATACATCACCAGTGTGTGGAGATGAATCCCTTCGCAAGAGAAATCTCCACTGAGCGACTCTAATTAACTCCAAACAAATTCATCGTTACAATACTTTTGGGGAGCAAGATATCATTGTTGGCTCGTGTGTGTCTCGTCTATTATAATTACGGCTCTTGGCTCTACGGTATTATATACTCTATGGTATTTTATAACTCGTTAAAAACATTTTAAAATAGTTATTTGTGTTGAATCCGCATGCTAAAGAAATACATTTAAATAAACACTGGTCAACACATTAGAAATTGAGTGCAGTGAGGTGTGAATGGGCACCTGAAACGTCTAACGCTCGGACTGCGCGCTCCTTTTCATCGTGAAGTTTGAGGCGACAGCAGCGACCTGCCTGTCGTTGTCGCGGATGATGAAAGAGCGGGAGGAAATAGCATCGGCCAGCGGCGAGAATCTTTCTGGAGTAATTAACGTGCCACTTTCAGCGGTGAACTCGCGCTCTGTCAACAAACACACTGTCCCCTCTGCGAAGTGAGCTTATGAATGCAGAATTAATAAAACTAAACTTACAGTACTGTGCTATTTCTATCCGCAACGATAACTTCTGTTCTGTGTGGCTCAGTAGGTAGAGCGTGGTTCTGTGTGGCTCAGTAGGTAGAGCGTGGTTCTGTGTGGCTCAGTAGGTAGAGCGTGGTTCTGTGTGGCTCAATAGGTAGAGCGTGGTTCTGTGTGTCTCAGTTAGAGCGTGGTTCTGTGTGGCTCAGTAGGTAGAGCGTGGTTCTGTGTGTCTCAGTAGGTAGAGCGTGGTTCTGTGTGTCTCAGTAGGTAGAGCATGGTTCTGTGTGTCTCAGTAGGTAGAGCGTGGTTCTGTGTGGCTCAGTAGGTAGAGCGTGGTTCTGTGTGTCTCAGTAGGTAGAGCGTGGTTCTGTGTGGCTCAAGGTAGAGCATGGTTCTGTGTGTCTCAGTAGGTAGAGCGTGGTTCTGTGTGTCTCAGTAGGTATGGTTCTGTGTGTCTCAGTAGGTAGAGCCTGATTCTGTGTGGCTCAGTAGGTAGAGCGTGGTTCTGTGTGGCTCAGTAGGTAGAGTGTGGTTCTGTGTGGCTCAGTAGGTAGAGCCTGGTTCTGTGTGGCTCAGTAGGTAGAGCGTGGTTCTGTGTGTCTCAGTAGGTAGAGTGTGGTTCTGTGTGGCTCAGTAGGTAGAGCATGGTTCTGTGTGGCTCAGTAGGTAGAGCGTGGTTCTGTGTGGCTCAGTAGGTAGAGCATGGTTCTGTGTGGCTCAGTAGGTAGACCATGGCACTGACAACGCTTAGGTTGTGGGTTCGATTCCCACTGGGACCACATATACTGAAAATGTATGCATTCACTACTGTCCCTTTGGATAAAAGCGTCTGCTAAATGCCATATATTATAACTTTACCGTTATCCAAGAGACACTGAAAGAACACCATGTCATTATAACAGCAGCACACAGGAGCAACAATAACTGCTCAGTATGATGAAAAGAAAGAGTAAAACATTTGGCGGTTCACTTTGCAAATGAAAAAAAAACCATTGGAAACTTCTGGAAAAGTCTTTACTCAAAAGATGGTAAAACATATTTTAGTATCTACATGAGACAGCAGGGTCCTATGGTTGACCACAGCACTAGAGCAGCATATTTACATTTACATTTTCATTTACATTTACATTTTAGGCATTTGGCAGATTAAACATGGTTCGCGCAAGAGATCAGTGCAGTAACACAGTAATAGACATCATTGTTGGCAGCTGGATGCCGTACTTGTGAAAGAAAAGTTAGTAATTTTGTTATATTTATATATTTTTTATTAAAACATGTAAGTAGTGGTGATGGCAGTTAATTAATGTAGAGAATCAGTGGTAGTGGAGTCTGAAGAGGGTTTGAGTCTCTTGTGGAAGAAGCACATGTGCGTCTAGCCCGTGTTGGTACACCACTTTGTCATTTTCAACAAAAGAGAAACCGATTAAAGTCATTGTTTCCTGCTGCACCATCGACTAACTAAATAAACCAGCGATGGAGTGCAGAATTTACAGCCCCCTGAAGTATCGGTGCCAGAATAAAACAGACTCAGGGACAGTAACTTAATTCTCACTCCAAAAAACGTAATATAATACGCCACACGGTCACATATTAATGTAACAGCAGAAGTCTTGCTTGAGAAGAAGTATTTTTCTCCAGTGGATTCAAACTTGTAATCCTAACAGGTCCATGCAGTCAGGACACAGAATAATTACAGAACTAAGACCTCCCCATTTGTGCTCAGGGTAATACGCACAGTACCGGCTTGAGATTAGATATCAGTTTTGATCCAGCTCACGTCTAGCGGAACAGCACCAATTAATTTGTGTCTAAGCATGCTCACACTGGATGGGCTTAATCAAGCCAAAGGAGGGACCTAGTCAGCCAACGACAATCTGATGCTTTGCTCAGTTTGACAGACTAAATGTTACGGGCTTTACAAATCCTCTGCTGAATGCATTTATAGGCTTTCAGTGCATCTCAAAATGCATTTCTGCAAGCTGGCCTTGTAGCATCTAAGCCAAGGTTCTGGAGCTGTTCTGGTGGCTCAGGCTGGCCCATCGCCCCATTAGGACATCTATTGGCAGTTAGGGTTAGGGTTAGAGGTTAGGACACTCTATTGGCAGTTAGGGTTAGGGGTTAGAGGTTAGAGGTTAAGACACTCTATTGGCAGTTTGCTGTGTTGTAGCAGGATCAGGGGTATGGGGTTTCCACGTTCCAACCAAGTTAAATAACAAAATACACCCATGGGATTTATTAGGCAAACTCACAATAAATGGAGAGAAAAAAATCTAAATCCAAAAACCGATTTTGTGATCTTTGTCCGTTTTCTAAGGTCCAATGCAAATCCAGGTTCTTACACAAAACAGTTTGGTACACAAGAGGTTAGTCAGACAGTCGAGGTCTCAATGATAAATCCAACAATAATAACATTTCTTGTATATGTATCCCTGCCTACTCATTTAATAAAAAATAAAAACAAATATTTTTTTTACTATCCCAGTGTTACAGGTACGCAGCTGCCTACAATGATGTCTATCGCTGTATTACTGCACTGATCTCTTGCGTGAACTATGATTGTTCTTACCATGTATTAATGCACATCTTGTAAGTCGCTCTGGATAAGAGCGTCTGCTAAATGCTTAAAATGTAAAATGTAAAATGTAATAATAACTCTCAGTTTCTACTCTCCAACTCCACACGTGTTTCCCTCATGATACTTTGCAAACAGGCAGACAGCTCGTTTAACCCCAAGCCCTCAGTGCGCAAGTATTGGTCATGGCAACCTAATTTTAAATATATATTCTTTATTAATTTATCTTAGTAAATCTTACTTTTTTTGTTGCTCAAAATTGCTTGAAGATGAAATTATTTATATTAGTACTTCATTATTATTGTTACTTCTCATACGTGATGAGCATTAATTTACACGGCGCAATGTTTTTGCCTCCAACTACAGAATTGATCATATAATCACAGGCTTTATTTTGGTCAACTTGCTCCAGGGCCAGACCACCGTGTGGTCATCAGAGCTGCCACACTTTAAAAGACCTTTAAAAGACCACCTTAAGACTGACAAACTTCTGGAATTGATGCAATCGTGGACCGAATCAAAGTAACTGTATTAATAATGGTGTTTAAAACTGTGCATCATACCCCCCCCCCCTACTTAATAAAACTCTTTAGGTGGGCCCACCACCTGCTCTTAATGGTCACACAAGGTCAGCAACTAAGGCTCATGAGAAGTGGGATCTCCTGAAAATCCCAGAATCACTGCATTTAAAGGCAGCCTGCAGCACTATTGAGCCACTGTATGGAATCAGCTAGCCGTGTCTACCAGGGAACACACAAATCGGCAGCCTTTCACAGGATTGGATGCATATAATGTCATGCTATTGATGTGTTTTTATTTTTGTCTCATGTTGTCTTAGTAAATGTACCCAGGACTCTCTGTGAAACAGTGTTATTACTGAGTGGACTATCCTGGTGAAATAAAGTTGAACTGAACGTTCAAGCGTTCTCGAAGCGAGTGTGAACCATCCGCCCCGATATGGACAGAAAACGCGAGTCCCATAACCACAGAAAAAGGCACTCAAGGCAGAAATGGATTATGACGTAAAATGAAAATAATCTTGCGCTCAGCAATAAACAGCAAACGCAGGAAGTGACAGGATGGCGCAGCCGATCCCGCAGAAAAACCCACGATCAGCAAAGCGATATTAGGGACGAGTCTTTCTGAAAGATCAGAGTTCACTGCCATTTCGCGAGGCTCGTGCCACATCAGCAGAACATGACCTTCAGGAAGCCCGGCGCTACGAGGGAGAGACAAATCGGCTCGGGCGTGTGGGTGTGTGTGTGTGCGCGCGTCTGACAGATGGCCGCAAGGAGGAAAGAGACACTAAGAGGCGCTTTAATAGTTCTGTACGAGAGCGGCCGTGTCTCTGTCCCCTCTCTCTCTCTCTGGAGGGAGGGAGGCGTGTGGCTCGGGGTTTGAGTCAAGCGGCGAAAGCAGGATCACGCAGGCTATTCATCACCCTGCTAGTGTTAGCGTCGTTTCAAGGACTTCTTCCGCAGAAGCAGAGAACGGTGACATTTCCGTTGCCGCAGCCCGCCTGCGACCCGCTTTCTAAAAATACCGTAACGTGCTAATGATATGTGTGAGTGAAACAGTTAGGAGCGTGGGGAGGGGATGACGCACGGCGTGGAAGAAGGGTGTGACTTATTAAAACAGTTGCAGGACAACAGAGAGAGCGATATTGTGGATGTGATGTACTGGCACTTCTGTTCGCAAATGTGTTTTGTTGTACTTGTTCCTGGTTGTGAACATGATGACAAAAATGTTTTGTCATGAGAGCACAAATACTACATTTCCCAGCTACGGATTGGCATTAATACACAGTGTACTTTTAAAATAACGCCTGAAAAACAATCACGATTTTTGACTCCTACATTCAGTGTAATCGCTCCACGGTTTCGAGGAACGAAATTCACCACAATAACATTCATTCACTTCAGTGACCCACTAAACTTGTGATGAAAATGATCATAAATTGTGAAATGAGAAGCTGTTAGGTAAAGACACCGCAGAGACAGCGTTAAATTCAAGCCCTAGTTAACGCCACTGCATATCAAACATTCTCATTTAGGGTCTATTTCTTCCTCCCAAAATTCCCAAAGGGCTCCCTCCTCTTCCCACCTTCCTGCTGCAGGCGGGGTGTGATTCCTGCCACCGGGCGTGACTGTGGAGGTTTCTCACACACAGGAAGATCAGGCTGTGAGCGGTGTGTGTGTGTGTGTGTGGGGGGAGAGAGGTGTGTGGGGGAGGGGGGAGGGTGAGAGAGGTGTGTGTGGGGGCAGCTCACTGCAGGTCACTGAACACCTCACTGCAGGTACCCACACATTCTGGGGCTGCTTTTAGCCCACGGTCACACCTTTGTGAGACACGGGACGCTCGAACCCTGCTGTGCCTCTCCTCTCCTCACCTACACCTGCCTGTCCTCCACTGGGGGGGGACTGGGGCCAGAAATAAGACTATCCCGTCCCGGAGTTGGCTGGTGAGGGTTTTCTGGGAGGAGAGGCGGGCGGGGCAGGAAGCTCTAAACAGGTCGACAAGCGTGGGCAGTGCTGGGCACTCCGCCTCAAGGTCAAGCTGGGTGTCCCAAGGTCGAGTTGTGTGTCCTTCCTTGCGTCTACGAAGAGGAAGAGGGACGTGGAGCTCACCTAGTCCACCTCGGACGACCGATCGCTCAGTCTTCTGTAAGGGGGCGTGTTTGTCCTAAAACACAGGACGCCTAAAGGACAGACTTCAAAGGCCCTGACAGGAACGCGTTGCGTCTCCACTCCCCTCCCTCCCCCCCCCCCCGGACTAGACACCTTTAAATTAGATGTCAGGGGAGAGGAGGGGACAGAGGGGGGGTGGAGGGGGGGTGCTCGCCATCCTGAGCGCTGGGGACGATCGGAGGGGGGGTGAGGGGGTGAGGGGGGAGAGAGAGAAACAACCTGGAGGTGATGAATAAGCTTCTGATGGAGACGGGATCGAAGGGATTGATCGGAGGGGAGGGGATCTCGCCGATACTCCTGCCCCGTGTGAAAGGCAGGCCAGGGGGAGATGGATCTGTCTGGTAGAGGAGTGGATTAATGGGGCTCGGAGATAAGACCCCCTCTGCCTCTGCCTCTGCCCCCCTCGAGCGTCAGGGAGAGAGAGCTCCGGAGATCTCCCTACGGAAAGAGACGCAGCGTAAGCAGACGTCCAGCCATTAAAATATCATTTTCATCCTGAGCTTAAGGGAGTATGGAACAGCAGGGGTCTAAACGGGGGGTTGGGGTTTGCGGCCCTGTTCCAGACCCATGTTTTAAAGTTTTGTGTGTTTTTTGTTTGTTTGTTTGTTAGTTGTTGTTTTTTTTAACTTATAGTTTCAAATGTTTTCCGTTTTTCTCCCAGTTTGGTTGCCAGTCATACCCTCTATTTATCTCAATTCACCCTCCACCACGAGTTCCCCATGGAACCCGACCACGGACACCCTTCCTGCTCCTCGACGGACTCGAGCCGGCCCACCCTCCCCCCGGAGCGGACAGCCAAATGCCGTCGCCCCCGATCGGAGCTGGCCACCAGGGCCGTGTTAGTTCTTGTTGTTAGTTTGTTAGTTTTTCCCTCAAACCCTGATACACAAATGCAAGTCATTAAAGTGATTAAGAAGTTCAATTTCTCCTCCTGCCTCAGTTAACGTTCGGCACGATAAATATCTCCAAAAAACACCGTGGCTGTGATTAAACTGGGTGTGCAAAAGGGTCAAGCTATGTTTCCTGGCTTTTATGATTTTTTTACGGCCGATGTCAGTTCCTCTAACGGAGAGACAGCATTGCTCGCAGGATTAATGATTCCCTCATATTTATCTACATAATTAAACACCGTCCGCAGCTTATTACAGGCTAATGAAATGTGTGCAGTCCAATTACAATGCAACCGATTCGACAGAGTTTTCCGTTTTTCTGCCAAAGCCGTGTGCTGATATTCTGCTGCGCGCTCGACTCCTCTAAGCCTGGGATCAGAGCAGAGGAGCAGGTCGCCTGTTTAAACCACATCCATCACCATGTTGTGTAATCTGTATTTTTAAATTAACCTGTAATGGGATTACAGCATTAAACATCATACTCTCATTTTTTACAATGTTACTTTTTTTTTCTTTTTTTTTTTTTTTCGTTTGGCTACAAACGGCGCAGGCAGATAGTGCATGTCCCATTTAAAAAAAAAAAAGATTCTTATTTCTGTCCCATTTTTCTCCCAATGTGGTAGCCAATCACACCCTCTATTTATTTAGATTTAACCTCCCCACGCAAGTCCGCCACTCATCTCTACGAGGCAACCTAATTCTCAGAGGGCAGCAAACTCCACTTCCTTCGAGACGGAATTCGCCCCCCACCCACGTCCACCCAAGCCGGCTCACCCTCCCCCCTCCCCCTGGGGAGGACAGCCAAACGCCCCCGGCCCCGATCGGGGCTGACGATCAGGGCCGGTCTGGTAGAGACGGGTTTCGAGCCGCGACTGCGATAGGCAGCGCACACTCGTAAACGAGTGTGTTAGACCGCTACGCTATCCGAGGCCCACACATGCGTCCCTTGTAATGACCCTACATCGTAACCCTGGATACATTTCTCTCATCAAACAATGGCCTCTCCCTTTGACTGACAAAATCAGTAATAGTACAAAAATAAATCCGCTGTAACTTCTGTAGCGCAAGGGCAAGCAGTCACGTCCTCCTTCATCTGGAGAAAGACAGCCACAGCTCCATGAAAGCAAACTCTTAACAGCGTATAACTCAAGAGCGCTCCTCTGGCCACGATTACGGAAAGACAAAGGACAGTTTTCAGGACTCTGTCTCCAAAGACGTTGTTAGTATTCAAGGCTCCACAGCTGTGCTGGGAAACGTCACCGTCCGTTTCTAATTTCCGTGAAATGCTGTGATATTTACGAAGCTTCCTGTCAGCCCTCGGAAGACAACAGAGGGGGTGTGTGTATGGGGGGGGCACTCTCTCTCACGCTCAGATTAATGAGGACAGAAATACGAGGGGACAGCGATGTAATTAACAAGAACCTCCATTCCCACTTTTCACAAGATCCCTCTTCGCTGTTATCTAATTAAAAACCCGCATCCTGGGACAAACGCCTCACTCTCAGTCTCATTTCTGTCTAAATCCCCCCCCCCCCCACGCACGCACACCCCCACACCACACCCCCACACGCCACAATAAGGCTCGAGAAAAACGCCTGTCACAACAAGTAACAAACAAAAGGCGCCATCTTCCCCTGGCAGAGAGGAGGAGAAGAGGAGTGCTGTCTCTCCTCTCTCTCGTCTTTAGGGAAGGAGAGTAAACGAAGGGGAATGCTTTTCATTTGAACAGTTTTCCTGCCTTGTTGATGTCCGTAAACTTCCCGGCTCAGGAATAGGAGTAAGAGGGAGAAGAAATTCGCTGTTTTCGGGAATTTCAGAAGCAATGGAGGGGGGGAGTGACACTCATCACTCCCTACACCCCAGCCAGACCCCTCCGCTCTGCCTCCTCTGGCAAACTGACTGCCCCATCCCTCCGGGCGCCCGGCAGCCGCCCCTCGCGGTCTTGCCTCTTCTCTGTCCGGACCCCTCGCTGGTGGAACGACCTTCCGCAATTGGTCAGGACTGCGGAATCACTGGCGATCTTCTGCAAGAGACTCAAAACCCACCTTTTCAGACTCCACTACCACTACCACAAAGTCCCTGTCGCGCCAGAGTCGGCTCTGGTCGGGAGCGCCACCGGGGCGGCAACTGGCTGTCCGCCCCAGGGAGGGGGAGGGAAGTCGACACACACAGTTTGCTGCGCACAGGAGTGGTTCTGGGGTACCAGAGTTACAGTCGACAGCATGACGAGTGCTGTCTCGGAGGAGGCAGCGCTTCACCCTTGTCACTGCCGGTCACAGGACTACGGCAGCGAACTACGAGGGAGGGGATTGATCTAAGCACAGCGGGAGTAATTGTCTACCAAATTGGGAGAAAAACGGGTTAAAAAAAATAAACCCCCGATGGGCGGGCCCCCGGGTAGTGTAGCGGTGTAACGCACTCCACCGGGAGTGTGAGCTGCCTACCGCAGTCACGGCTCAAAACCCGACTGCGTCAGTCCGACTCTTGCCGGGAGGCTGTTGGCTGTCCGCCCCAGGGGGAGGGGGGAGGGTGAGCCGGCACGAGCTCGCCGAGGAGCAGTAGGGCGTTCCTAAAGAGCAGGTGGGTGAAGTTCTGTCTCAGAGGAGGCGGATCATCGCCGGCCTCGGGGATATTAGCTTGACCTGGAGGACGGCGGCGGGCCCGTGAGGGGAGGGAGAATCAAAACAAATAGAGGGTTGTATTGGCTCCTAAACTGAGAAAACGGGGGAAAGTAAATACCCGCTAGCACGGCAGGAGCCGTGCCCTGTTAGACTCTCATTTCCTCCTACTGCTGAGGTGACCAGCAGAGCACACGGCTCTAACAAACTCAAAACCCTCCTGCAGTCCATCACTCCTCTGTGTGTACTCTGGGTGGGTGTAAAGAAAGGCAGTAAGCGTTACTCCAAAACATTTCTGTGTTGCTTTTGCACACATAGAATGTTTGTCATTATATTTATATATGACAGCCATTTGCTGTGAATGATGACTTATTCGGAAATGATTAAAATACCTTCCTTTAAGGGCTGCTGGGTTTCCCACAGCCTGTTAAGACACTGTTCTAGTGTGTGGATGAGCTCCACGGTCTGCATCCTGTTAAGACACTGTTCTAGTGTGTGGATGATCCCCATGGTCTGCATCCTGTTAAGACACTGTTCTAGTGTGTGGATGAGCCCCACGGTCTGCATCCTGTTAAGACACTGTTCTAGTGTGTGGATGAGCCCCACAGTCTGCATCCTGTTAAGACACTGTTCTAGTGTGTGGATGAGCCCCACGGTCTGCATCCTGTTAAGGCACTGTTCTAGTGTGTGGATGAGCCCCACAGTCTGCATCCTGTTAAGACACTGTTCTAGTGTGTGGATGAGCCCCACGGTCTGCATCCTGTTAAGACGCTGTTCTAGTGTGTGGATGAGCCCCATGGTCTGCATCCTGTTAAGACACTGTTCTAGTGTGTGGATGAGCCCCACAGTCTGCATCCTGTTAAGACACTGTTCTAGTGTGTGGATGATCCCCACGGTCTGCATCCTGTTAAGACGCTGTTCTAGTGTGTGGATGAGCCCCACGGTCTGCATCCTGTTAAGACACTGTTCTAGTGTGTGGATGAGCCCCACAGTCTGCAGCCTGTTAAGACACTGTTCTAGTGTGTGGATGAGCCCCACGGTCTGCATCCTGTTAAGACACTGTTCTAGTGTGTGGATGAGCCCCACGGTCTGCATCCTGTTAAGACACTGTTCTAGTGTGTGGATGAGCCCCACGGTCTGCATGCTGTTAAGACACTGTTCTAGTGTGTG
>JAINUG010000229.1:1259513-1282013 GCA_029706075.1 Aldrovandia affinis
TGACCAGGCTGCTCATAACCTTACAGCACTATGAGCCTGACCAGGCTGCTCATAACCTTACAGCACTATGAGCCTGACCAGGCCGCTCATAACCTTACAGCACTATGAGCCTGACAAGGCTGCTCATAACCTTACAGTACTATGAGCCTGACCAGGCTGCTCATAACCTTACAGTACTATGAGCCTGACCAGGCTGCTCATAACCTTACAGTACTATGAGCCTGACCAGGCTGCTCATAACCTTACAGTACTATGAGCCTGACCAGGCTGCTCATAACCATACAGCACTATGAGTCTGACCAGGCTGCTCATAACCTTACAGCACTATGAGCCTGACCAGGCTGCTCATAACCTTACAGTACTATGAGCCTGACCAGGCTGCTCATAACCTTACAGCACTATGAGTCTGACCAGGCTGCTCATAACCTTACAGTACTATGAGTCTGACCAGGCTGCTCATAACCTTACAGCACTATGAGCCTGACCAGGCTGCTCATAACCTTACAGTACTATGAGCCTGACCAGACTGCTCATAACCTTACAGTACTATGAGCCTGACCAGGCTGCTCATAACCTTACGGTACTATGAGCCTGACCAGGCTGCTCATAACCTTACAGTACTATGAGCCTGACCAGGCTGCTCATAACCTTACGGTACTATGAGCCTGACCAGGCTGCTCATAACCTTACAGTACTATGAGCCTGACCAGGCTGCTCATAACCTTACGGTACTATGAGTCTGACCAGGCTGCTCATAACCTTACAGTACTATGAGCCTGACCAGGCTGCTCATAACCTTACAGCACTATGAGTCTGACCAGGCTGCTCATAACCTTACAGTACCAGGAGCCTGACCAGGCTGCTCATAACCTTACAGTACTATGAGTCTGACCAGGCTGCTCATAACCTTACAGTACTATGAGTCTGACCAGGCTGCTCAGAACCTTACAGTACTATGAGCCTGACCAGGCTGCTCATAACCTTACAGTACTATGAGCCTGACCAGGCTCCTCATAACTTTACGGTACTATGAGTCTGACCAGGCTGCTCATAACCTTACGGTACCTTGCAGTACTTCATTGATTTCAATGACAAACATGAGGTGTGTGCTGCATGTAGCATGAAGAGTATAATCTGATGCTGTGATAAATGACCGTGGCTCCTTCCACCATGAAGTATCTCCTCTAATGTGCACACATTAGCATGAAGATGTATTCATAACTGGAGAAAGAAACGGAGAAGGACCTGCCTGCACCTCACAAAGAGATGAAATGCATTATACATTCGCAAGGATTTAACACTTTTCAGACACGCGCTCATCACATTATCTTCTGTAAGCGTAGGAGCGATATTAAAAAAACTATCTCACAATGCAGCCTCTGAGCGCGCTCTCTCTCTCTCTGCGAGGCGATATAATCTACTCTTCAGTCAATTTTGTTTGAAATGTGGACAAATGCTATCTCTCTGAATAACATCAAAAGCCAGGGCTGCTATCCTTCCTCATCCATCGTCTCGCGTACGCAGTAGGACGTCTTCATTGTGCGTACAGCGATCGCGATAGACACAGAGAGGCCCCTCCAAAGGCATCCGCAGCCTTGATACAGACGAGCAGAGAAGGCTCTATGCAATAACATTTTACATTTGACATTTTAACCATTTAGCAGACGCTCTTATCCAGAGCGACGTACAGGATGTGCATTAATACATGGTAGGAACAATCATCGTTCGCACAGTAAATTCAGGCCGATGGGCTATATTGCATGCTCACATGGAATATGATATTCTTTTATGCTCATACTTTTATAGCGATATGTGTCACAAATTATTCACACCCCTGTTTTCGGTGCTTTGGGCACACCCCTCCCCTCGAGATGATAGCACTACGGAGTTACCCCCTGCAGTGTTTTATGTGATGGGTGAATATACAGTACCAGTGAAACAGGAAACTAGGTTTATCTCATAATTGACAATGTTTGTCAATTTATTATAACAGTAAACAAAAGGAGCATCAAAGCAATGTTCAAGAAAACTGAATTTAAAATTGAATCTTGGATTTCTTGGATAGCCACCCTTTGCCTTGATAACAGCCTCACAAACACGGGCCATTCGGTTAATAAGTTTCAGCAGGAAATCACCCGATATGTCTTCCCAGCTCTCCTGAGTAATTCCCAGAGACACTTGTGAGTTGCTTTGCTTTGACTCTTCTGTCCACTTCATCCCACACAAGTTCTGGACACTGGGCAGGCCAGGTCATCAGTTTGAGTTGTCCTTTATGTTCCTCCTTCACCAGACAGTTCTTGCACAACTTCAAGGTGTGTTTGGGGTCATTATCATGCTGAAGAATGAAGGAGTGCCCGATTAGCTGTAATCCAGAGGGAAGGTGTACTTAAACGTTTGACTGGTATCGTATTGGAGGGATCTTTGACCATTCCTCTTTTCAAGATGCTTCAGATCCTTCGGTCTATGCCTGTGAACTGCCCTCTGCAAATTCACAGCTGTTCCAGTGGATTTAAACTTCTTAATTATTGACACAATAGTGGGAAGTTGTATCTTTCAGTTTTTTTATTTATTTGCGTGTGATCATCTCCCGACTTTTGAGAGTCAACAACCTTTTATATAGTTTCTTTGCCTTTCCCCATGGTGGAGGCCACTACACAGGTCCCCTAAGATTGAGATGAACTTTAAAAAGTAGCATGTTAATGCAGATTAAAATAATATTTAAAATATTATTATGGTGTGAATATTTGTGACATCTTTTTTTTGGGGGTGGGGGGGGCATTCTCTGAGAAATTGTAATTAGTATAAATGGTTATAAATGTTCCCTCTTTTGAGGATACAGTAAAGCTCATTAGTCATATTGTTTATTTTGTACAGCTGTGTTTTCTCTATTGAGGGTGTGAATCATTGTGGAGGGTATTGTGTGTGTGTGTGTGTGTGTGTGTGTGTGTGTGTGTGTGTGAGAGTGTGTGTGTGTGAGTGTGTGTGTGTGTGTGTGTGTGTGTGTGTGTGTGTGTGTGTGTGTGTGTGTGTGTGTGTGTGTGTGTGTGTGTGTGTGTGTGTGTGTGAGTGTGTGTGTGTGTGTGTGTGTGTGTGTGTGTGTGTGTGTGTGTGTGTGTGTGTGAGTGTGTGTGTGTGTGTGTGTGTGTGTGTGTGTGTGTGTGTGTGTGTGTGTGTGTGTGTGTGTGTGTGTGTGTGTGTGTGTGTGTGTGTGTGTGTGTGTGTGTGTGTGTGTGTGTGTGTGTGTGTGTGTGTGTGTGTGTGTGTGTGTGTATGTAGTCATGGAAATCACTTCACACAGGATTGTGTCCCCTTTGGTTCCCGCAAGGCTTTTAGACCCACAATGCACTGGGACAGAAAACTCAACAGCTTCCTTGGAGATGATTTGTGAGAAAAAAGGCGTTTTGGACACTTGCCTTCTGTTGTGGCGTATTAATGTGACGGATGCCCTTGTTTGACTGCGTCAGGAACCATTTTTTTAAGTTTTTTTTTTGCTAACAACACATGTTGAGTCAGATGCCAGGCCACCGAGCTCTGACTAAGCCCAGACCTGAGGGTGCAGGTAAGAAGTCCTCCGTCCGATTTTCACAGGTGATAAAAAGGTTGAGGCTTGAGGCACTCCAAAGGCCAATTTATGCTTTACGAGACACGTTGATGGACAAAGGTGACGTCAAAAGGACAGAAGCGTGTCACGTACCTCCAGAAAAACGAAAGGTCGCAGACGCCGTCATAACAATGTCGCGTAATCTGATTGGTTGGAATGACGAGGTAAACTCCATTGCCATGGAGATACAGAATACTACTTCCATCTGACTTAGTTTTCATGTTTTTGACGGTTTTGAATAACTGTTAGCAGAGCAGATGAGGAGGTGTCCTCAAATGTATAACTCAAATGTATTATTTTGAAGGCGGCTAATTCATGGGACAAGATAAAGGAATCACAACAGAGACGAGCTTCAATGCAGATGTACGTGGAAACAGTTGCGAGACAGGTCAAATATCTATGTTAACGTTAGCTTAGCAAAACTATCAATATCTAGCTATCTAGCTGGCAACCTGGTATCACGGCCAAATAAAGCTCGCTAACGTTAGTCTTTTTTGTCAAAGTAAATAAATGTCAGTTTGCTCAGCTGGTTACCATAGAGATGATGGTGATATAAGAGTTAACAGTGGCACTCTAACACTCAGCTCTTGCTTCATCTGCTAGCGCCCACGGGGTTCATGGGAAACGGAGTTCAGAGTTACTACGTGAATGTTTCACTACAGGATGTGACATCACCACAGGAGAAGCAGGAAGGGTGCGATTACTTCCCTTGGCTGGGGGACCCTGGTCTTTAGCTCAGCGGGCTAATCATATCTCTTGTTGCGTGGCACTATCCGGCAGTGACCACGTTTCGAAACCAGCCAAACCTACTCCTGTTACGCGTGCATTTTGCTTGTGTGAGCGTTTCTTCTTATTATTTTTCCTACACACAGATTTTTTGCAAACATATCCAAGAACTGAAAATGCCAGATGTATTTGCAATATACGTACATACACAGCACCAGATCAAGCCACACCAAACTGCGTGGAAGGGCAGAAGGTATGAATAAATCGAGACTGGAGAACAGACCATTAAAATTCCTTGGATGTTCCATAAACACAGGGAGAAGAAACAGTTCGGTCAGAACTCTGAAATAAGTTTTTTTGTTCAATTGTGGATGCTGTGTGTGCAATGTTTTCATTCATATTTTATGACGTAGGTTTTGACCGGACTTATCCTTTAACAACGGAGATCAATCACCCGCAGTCAAAGGGCTCTCGAAAGCACATCTGATCCCTAAGACTCAATGTTTATATTTTATACAAAGGACAATCTAAAAATACAGAATCTCTTTCTCTGTGAGGGTTGTACTAATGCTCATGATTGTGTTTTGTCTGCCATTTGTTAGTTTTATTCTATAATTGAAATATTTAATATATAAATATTGGACTTTCCTTCATATGGTTTTTTTTCTGTCAGGATAATCATCTTTCTCTACATCCTCTGTGTATATCACCAATTTAAAGTATTTTCAGTCTTTGCAGCAGCAACAATGGAAAGAGGATCAAACACATAGCCATATACCCCATCCTGAAAGAACTGAAAAAATATGAAAAATTGGTCAGTCAGCAAATGATTTTAATTTCTTTCAGGCTGAACTGTGGGACATTATGATTAAAGATCTTGTCAAAGACTGAAATAAAACTTTAAAAGTCAAACATTCAGTTCCTCCCCCCCAAGCCAAGCACACCTGGGCCCCCATGAATGACTACAAATAAAATATTTTTCTCTTACTCTGCTCTCAATTTCTTTTCATATTTTTGCTTAAATATTGAAAGGGTGTGTCCTGTGATTCTCAAATCAGAACAATGCCAGATCTCTCATTCCACTGTACAAACAACTTACATTTTTTTATTGTCAGTTATGTTTAGCTCTTTATTTTAGAGGTCATCCAAGGTCGACTCCATTATTCACGGCGATGGCCGCTTACAAAACACCGCGAGCCTGATGACACGGAAGAGGATCCTGCCGGTCATTAGTGCCGTCTGAAACCGTCCGTCGCCAGAACCTGTGGAGCTCATTAACGTGCCCCCCACCTCCCCCACCCCCTCCCGTTCAAAGCCCCAGGGCTGTGATGTATCTGTGGAGTGAATTTTAGGAGCGTTATTTACCTCGATGTCTCAACATGTCCTACAGACTCATTCCCTGTCTTATCGGGTGACACCCGCCTAACCATTACTTGTCTATTAGACGCCAATCTGCTGCGATCTCGCCCCGAGAAGGTATTTACAGCAGCAGCAGCAGCGAACACGCAGACGCACGCTAACGAAAAGAGCTGGAGTGCAGGAAAGCAGTTAAAAAGCGATCAAAGTGTCATTTTCTGCCTCTCCCCACTCTGCCTCCGAGCTCCGGTGTGTCTCATCTCATCCCTGCTGCCCATCGCCATGAACCTGCTCATCAGCTGCAAAGAAGGGGGGACTCATTTTCTGCTTTTTCTGCCCTCTCTCTCTCTCTCTCTCTCTCTCCCCTCTCTCTCTCTCTCTCTCTCCCTCTCTGTCTCTCCGCCCCTATCTCTCTCTCTCCCTCAGTCTCTCTCTCTCCCTCAGTCTCTTTCTCTCTCTCTCTCTCTCTCTCTCTCTCTCTCTCTCTCCCTCCTCCCTCTCTCTCTCTCTCTCTCTCTCTCTCTCTCTCTCTCTCTCTCTCTCTCTCTCTCTCTCTCTCTCTCTCCTCTCTGTCTCTCTCTCTCTCTCTCCTCTCTCTCTCTCTCTCTCTCCCTCTCTCTCTCCCTAGTCTCTCTCCCCTCTCCCTCTCTCTCTCTCCCTCAGTCTCTCTCTCTCTCTCCCTCTCCGCCCCTATCTCTCCTCCCTCCCTCTCTCTCTCTCTGTCTGTCTCTCTCCCTCTCCCTCTCTCCCTCCCCCTCTCTCTCTCTCTCTGTCTGTCTCTCTCTCTCCCTCTCTCTCTCTCTCTCTCTCTCAGTGTCTCTCTCTCTCTCTCCCCCTCTCCGCCCCTCTCTCTCTCTCTAAGTATTGGCCCAGAGATAATTTCCTTTTAAAATTACACCATCAACCATGGCTGACCCCGGTCACCGTGGCTACGCTGCTCAGGAGTGTGGGGGGGTCGTGAGCGTTGCCGTGGAGGACCGGTCCCCGGCAGAGCTACCCAGAATGCAACACGAGCTACGACCTCTCGGTTCTGAGGCCTACGGGAGCAGCCAATTCAGCCCTCTATTTATTTAGACTCGCCCTCCCTCCTCAGAGTTAATTGGCTGAATCTGGGAGGTATAAATCAGGGAAATCGCGGTCGGGAGAGAGGAGGGGGGGAATTGACCGCAGACCAGCGGTGCAGACCCCCCCAGCCCCTCCACCCCGACCCCTCCCAGCACACCAATCCATTTACCTCATGACTGCGGCCGGTAGGTTTTTGAGTAATGTATTAAAATCTTGTCTTTTGCCATATCTCTCCTAAGAGAGGTCTGAGCGCAGGGTCAGTCATAGTACGGCGCCCCTGGAGCAGTTTTAGGGGTTCAGTGCCTTGCCCAAGGGCACTTCAGCAGTGCCCCAGGAAGTGAACTGGCATCCCTCCGGTTTCCACTTCATTGTTTAGTTTTTTTTTATTTGGCTTTCCTGGGATTTGAACCAGCAACCCCCCCAGAAGCGGATTGTGGAGTCCGGAGGGGCTGTTCTGTTCTCTCTCAGGGCCCCCACCACCATGTGAAGAAGCAGCATTCCCAGCAGACGTGGGGGGGTGAGGGGGGGGATTATTCCTGGCCAGGAGCCCCTTTCACTCAAACCTGAAGAATGACAAAACATCCACGGCCAGCCAGTCCTCCCGAGGCGTTCGTTAGGGGTCGGCGGAAATATTTTTATTTTAAACAGTTCTCATTCTCCTGAATCATATCTTCCACTTGTCTCATACTGAGTAAGACCTCCTGCATCACCTGCTCTTCTGAGAGAAAAGCATCAGATGGATCTCTATTTATACATCTCTCTGTGTGTCATCGCAGGGCATAAAGAGAAACCGAGGCTCAGATACAATCTACCTGCAAAGCCTTAGGTCGCCAAATCATGTGAGATGGAAACCAAACGGAGACCTGCATTAAATCACCATTTGTCCTTTAGCATGAGCATGAAATGCAAGAATTTATTGATCTTTAATCACAAGCACAGTCTGGCTGAGTTCATTTTAATGAAGAAAAACATAAAGAAATAAACACTTGGAGTTCGATTTAAGGACAAATATTGATCGAGCTCCCGCCTAAGTAATAATATTATTTTGTTTGTTGTTTTTTTTTTTGGGCCAAGATATTGAAGATCACACCGGTATTCTCTTCACCGAGATGGATGTGAAGAGACTCCTTTACCTGGCGCTTCATCAGAGTGTTTCTGAGACGCGATTGTTTTTCCATTACGCTCTGTCAGCCTTGATTACAGAGAGGGAGGAATTAATCCTGGCCTCTTATCTGACACTTTTTGTTTGCGAGCTAATTTCACCTTGTCGAGATGTGAGTGCAGTCGAGCTGAACAGATGGCTCGCGTTAAAGCAGCACATTGTTCTCTGCATCGCGAAAGCCGTCTCCTTCCTGCTTTCCTCCACGTTTGCTTCATTTTGTTTTCATAATTCCCTTAAACTTTGTGCTGGGCGGGCCTCCCGGGTGGTCTAGCGGTTACAACGTTCGACGCTGGCCACTGTGACCAGGGTTCAATTCCACTAGGGGGCGGAAATTGGCTGTCTGCCCCAGGGAGGGAAGCCGATATGAGCTCGCTGCATATAAGAGTGGCTCTGAGTTACAGTCGACGGCTTGGCAAGTGCTGTCTCGGAGGAGTCGGTACATCGCCTTTGTCACTGCCGGTCTCAGGGCTATGGCAGCAAACTCACAATACAAGGGGGGGATTGGCATGAAAAGAGAGAGGGTGGAATTGGCTACTAAACTGGGAGAAAAATGGGGAAAAAAGCAGAAAGAGAAAGTACAAAAAAAAAATATATATAATTTTGTGCAGGCTGATAGGGCCTCGGTTGGAATGGTTCTCCCTTTTTTGTGCTCGTGATAAAAAACATACTGAGGCAAAAAAAATTATCAAAATTGCAGAAAATCAGAAGTCTCCGGGAACAGTGGCCGATGAATATGTATGATAATAATAATAATAATAATAATAATAATAATAATAATAATAATAATAATAATAATAATAATAATAATAATAATAATAATAATAATACATACAGACAGACAGGACAATACAGAAGGTCAGAGCAGCAGATGGACGTTAGACAACGGTCTGGTGAAGAGCATTAGAGAAGTTTCATACTGTCGTCTCTCTCACCCCACAAGTAACACATAATAATAATAATAATAATAATAATAATAATAATAATAATACATACATACATAATGTGTGGGAGAATAGGCCTGGAATCAATCAACATTTGTGCTTAAATTTATTTCACAAAATAATTATGTACAAACACAGTAGTTTGTTGCGTTTAGTTTTCAACCCAAATTCACACGTCACCCTCTACTCTCCTCTCTGCACTGGCTCCCCATCGCAGCACGCATCACGTCACCCTCTACTCTCCTCTCTGCACTGGCTCCCCATCGCAGCACGCATCACGTCACCCTCTACTCTCCTCTCTGCACTGGCTCCCCATCACACCCCTCTACTCTCCTCTCTGCACTGGCTCCCCATCGCAGCATCACGTCACCCTCTACTCTCCTCTCTGCACTGGCTCCCCATCGCACCCTCTCTCTCTCCTCTCTGCACTGGCTCCCCATCGCAGCACGCATCACGTTACCCCTCTACTCTCCTCTCTGCACTGGCTCCCCATCACAGCACGCATCAGATTCAAATTACTGGTGCTTGCTTTTCAAGCGGCTAGAGGTACTGCTCCCCCTTACCTCCAGTCACTCATCACGCCCTACACCCCAGCCAGACCCCTCCGCTCCACCTCCTCTGGCAAACTGGCTGTCCCATCCCTCCGGGCGCCTGGCAGCCGCTCCTCGTGGTCTCGCCTCTTCTCTGTCCTGACCCCTCGGTGGTGGAACGACCTCCCGCAATCGGTCAGGACCACGGAATCACTTGCGATCTTCCGCAAGAGACTCAAAACCCACCTCTTCAGACTCCACTACCACTGAATTCTGTACACCTAGCTAATTGTCATCACCACTGCCAACTTGCTCAACACTATATACCCCTGCTTACTCCATTCAATAAAAATTAAAAATTTACTAACCTTTTCCTTCCCAGTGTTACAGGTATGGCATGCAGCTGCCTGCATTGATGTCTATCACTGTATTACTGCACTGATCTCGTGCGCAAACTATGATTGTTCCTACCATGTATTAATGCACATCTTGTAAGTCGCTCAGGATAAGATTTGAATCTGATGCGTGCTGCGATGGGGAGCCGGTGCAGAGAGGGTGGTGTGCAGTTTGAAAGGGTTCCCCTGGAGACGGAGAGGAACGGAAAGCGCTCACAGAACCAGCCCAGCCCGGGACAAAACGGGCCACATTACCACCTGATTAGTCTCCTTTAATTATGCAAATGGGCTTCTCGTTATCTCAAGTGACTGTGAGAGGGCCTCAGTGTCCGCGCGTGTTATCACACGTTTCAGAATCGCTCATTACCGCCACGCCTTGCGTCCGCCTGCACCAGGCACGCTCGGTATTCACCGACATTTTATTATTAATTTATTTTTTAATTAAACTCCTAGGTGGTGGTCTCCGGTGGCATTGTACAACAAACTGGGTTTTTTTTGTTGCACCAACCCAACAAAATTAGTCATTAATTTAATGGGTTCTTAGTAAACAAGCCTGCAGGCCGAATCTCCACCCCCTCCCGCCCCCCTCACTCTAATGTCTCAGAGAAAGCTTCTTAATTGACGTTTTCCTCCCATTCTTCCCACACTACCCCTCCGCCCCCCACACACACACATTTGAAGATGAACTTCATTATTAAAGATCTCCTGTGGTGAGGGGCCACTCTCTCCGCGAGAGCGAGAGAAAATTGTCTGTCATTTTAACGAGCGCTAAGGAGAGAGCAATCCTGCCTGTGTGAGCTAAAGACACCCTGTCACAGCTAATAACACAGAGAGGGATTCGGCCCTGGCGTCCCATAATACACACACTCTCACACACACTCACACACTCACACACATACACACACTCTCACACACACTCACACACACACACACACTCACACAGTCTCACACACAAACACACACACACACACACACACACACACACACACACACACACTCACACACACAAAGGAAGTTGTCATCAATAAATATTCTGAACTTGATTAAAAGACGACTGAGCGGCTGGCGGATAGCGCAGGGGTGTAAGGCACCCGATAGGAGTGTGAGCTGCCTATTGCAGACGAGAACTTAACTTGTCTGTGCCAGACCGGCCCTGGTCATCAGCCCCGATCGGGGGCGTTTGGCTGTCCGCACCAGGGGGAGGGGGGAGGGTGAGCCGGCTCGGGTCCGCCGTGAAGCACGTAAGGGAGTCTCCAGAACGTGGGTGGGGGCGAATTCCGTCTCGAAGGAAGTGGAGTTCGCTGCCCTCTGAGAATTAGCTTGCCTCGTAGAGATGCAACACACACACACACACACACACACACACACACACACAAAAACACACACACACACTCACATACACTCACACACACACACACACACACACACACACACACACACACACAAATATGAAATCTAAAATAAAGCACACTGTGATAACAGTGGATCCTGGATGAATTCTCACACTGCAGATAAAATCTTCTTTATAAAATCAATTTAATAACTTAATAAATGTAATTATTTTCCAGTTTAATTATACAGTGGATAGAACAATTCATAGACATATTAAATTAAAAGTAGGGCAATTATTTTTCAAGAAAAATATATTGTGATGGATGTGGTGGGGAAATGAGTGTTCAACATATCACCTCTTTCTTTCAGGAGTATTTTAATTATGTCTGATCAAATGTTAATCCAAAATCACACACACACACACACACACACACACACACACACACACACACACACACAATGTTAATCCAAAATCACACACACACACACACACACACACAATGTTAATCCAAAATCACACACACACACACACACACGCACACACACACGCACACACACAATGTTAATCCAAAATCCCAAGTGTGTGTGTGTGTTTGTGTATAAGTGTGTGTGTAAGTGTGTGAGTGTGAGTGTATGTGTGTGATGTGTGTGTGTGTGTGTGTGTGTATGTAAGTGTGTGAGTGTGAGTGTGAGTGTGTGTAAGTGTGTGAGTGTGTGAGTGTGAGTGTATGTGTGTGAGTGTGTGTGTGTGTGTATGTAAGTGTGTGAGTGTGAGTGTGAGTGTGTGTAAGTGTGTGAGTGTGGAGTGTATGTGTGTGAGTGTGTGTGTGTGTGTATGTAAGTGTGTGAGTGTGAGTGTGTGTATGAAAGTGTGTGAGTGTGAGTGTATGTGTGTGAGTGTGTGTGTGTGTGTATGTAAGTGTGTGAGTGTGAGTGTGAGTGTGTGTAAGTGTGTGAGTGTGTGTGTATGTGTGTGAGTAAGTGTGTGAGTGTGAGTGTGTGTAAGTGTGTGAGTGTGAGTGTATGTGTGTGTGTATGTAAGTGTGTGAGTGTGAGTGTGAGTGTGTGTAAGTGTGTGAGTGTATGTGTGCTGCATATAGTTGTAAATCTGTCCCAGAATCACGTGTTTCTACAGTAAGTCGGTTCCCTGGTGGCGATTGATCAGTTAAAAGTTACCCAGGGCCATTCTCAGAGAAAATAAATAAAAAAAGATAAACGGTTTCCTCTCCAATTACGGTTCATCGTGTATCTAATCAAATAAAAAACTCAGATGAATTTGAAGAGGTCCTTTGACAAGGACTCATTTCCCTTCAGTGAAACGCGCAGTGTTGTGCAATTCCGACCAATACCGTCCGTCTGGATTAATCTCATCCCAGACTTCGGCCAATATTCATGAAATGCTGTGATTCCTGGAATCCGCGGCCCGGTCCCATCGATTAGAAGCCGGCGTTTCCCTCGCTCGAGCCTGCTCTGGAGGGGGGGCGTCCCCTGGGCTAGAGCCTTTACCTTAAAACACATCCCCCCAGCTGCTCCAGCGCAGCCAGGATACTCTGAAAAACAAATATATACACATTACAGGCCCACGCTGTTTCCTCATCGGTGTTGGGTTCGACAACTGTCGTGCTGTATTTACCTGAAGCTTCCATTCTAATCACGAGTAAACATTCAACTCAAAGCTTTTCATCTGCTGCACACTGCAAATAAGTTTTTTTTCTCCCCCATACAGGCAGGAAATTGTGTTCTTAACACAGTCAACAGTTAATGTAAACACCCAGATTATAATTGAAGGAACATTTTGACATCTTGCAGAGTTACAGTTATGCCTGCCTGTCTTTGATCTGGAATCAGTTTATTTATTTCATGTTTATTTGCGTAGGGACAGATAGAAAAGAACACACAGACACGTTGCATTGACAACACACTGATGCCCTGCATCAAAACATTTGTAGCTTGCGCTAATTTTCAATGTTCGTCTCTAGTTGGGTTTTTAATTCATTCATTCATTATCTCATTAATAATACATAGAGTGTACTTCACCGCCTTTGGCATTTTTGATTTAAGTCAAAATTGATTTAATTTTCTTTAAAAAAATTAAAAAATTTTTTGGATTAAGGTCTTAAGGGGGATTTCTTGCAACAAGGGGTTAATTGGGATTTCTTGCCACTGATCAACACAAAACACTCTATATTGTCAATTTAAAAAAATTAAAAAAATATTTTTCATAATTATTACAGATAAAAAACAGACAATAATTGATTCCATAAGTATTCACCCCCCTTGAGTTAATACTTGGTAGAAGCTCCTTTAGCTGCAATTACAGCTGTGAGTCTACTTGAGTCTCTACCAGCTTTGCACATCTGGACACTGCAATTTTCACCCATTCTTCTTTACAGAATTGCTCGAGCTCCATCAGGTTGGATGGGGACCGTTGGTGAACAGCAATTTTCAAATCTTCCCACAGATTCTCACGGGATTGAGGTCTGAGCTTTGACTGGGCCACTCCAGGACATAGATCTTTTGATTTGTTTTTAAGTTCTGTTCTGAAGTTTTGAGATGTGAAGTAGGAGTCCAAACAGACACCAAAGCATTCACACAAAGTACTCACCCTCCTCTCCTCTCCTCTCCTCTCCTCTCCTCTCTCTGTCTGTCACACTCCTCCTCACCCTCCCTCCTCTCCTCTCCTCTCCTCTCCTCTCCTCTCCTCTCCTCTCCTCACCCTCCTCTCCTCTCTCTCCTCTCCTCTCTCTGTCTGTCACACTCCTCCTCACCCTCCTCTCCTCCTCTCTCCTCTCCTCTCCTCACCTCTCTCTCTCTGTCACCCTCCTCCTCACCCTCCTCTCCTCCTCTCTCCTCTCCTCTCCTCTCCTCTCTCTGTCACACTCCTCCTCACCCTCCCCTCCTCTCCTCTCCTCTCCTCTCCCCTCCTCACCCTCCTCACCCTCCTCTCCTCTCCTCTCCTCTCCTCACCCTCCTCTCCCCTCCTCTCCTCTCCTCTCTCTGTCTGTCACACTCCTCCTCACCCTCCTCACCCTCCTCACCCTCCTCTCCTCTCCTCTCTCCTCTCCTCTCCTCACCCTCCTCTCCCCTCCTCTCCTCTCTCTCCTCTCCTCTCTCTCTCTCTGTCTCCTCACCCTCCTCACCCTCCTCCTCTCCCCTCTCCTCTCCTCTCCTCTCCTCTCCCCTCTCCTCTCCCCTCTCCTCTCCCCTCTCCTCCTCCTCACCTCCTCTCCCTCCTCTCCTCTCCTCTCCTCTCCTCTCTCTGTCTGTCACACTCCTCCTCACTTCTCTCTCCTCTCCTCACCCTCCTCTCCTCTCCTCTCCTCTCTCTCCTCCTCACCCTCCCTCTCCTCCTCTCCTCTCCTCTCCTCTCCTCCTCACCTCCTCTCCTCCTCTCCTCCTCTCCTCACCCTCCTCTCCTCTCCCCTCCCTCTCCTCTCTCTCCTCCTCACCCTCCTCTCCCCTCCTCTCCTCTCCTCTCCTCCTCACCCTCCTCTCCTCTCCTCTCCTCTCCTCTCCTCTCCTCTCCTCTCCTCTCCTCTCCTCTCCTCTCCTCTCCTCTCCTCTCCTCTCCTCTCTCTGTCTGTCACTCAGTGCCTCGTTCCTCAGCTGTCCGTGTGTGATGACCAAGCGTGTGTTATCTCGCCTCATTTGCCTCAAACCGAACGCACAGTTAAGCCTCCAGCTGTCTGTGCAGGCCCGCCGGGCTGCAGTGGAGTGATGTGTGGGGATGTGACGGCTCCCGCTGTGTTGTTTGCCCCCCTCTGGGTTTTAAATAAAGCTGGTATTTACATCCTGGCTCTCTGTGTGTCTGACGCGGCCCTCAGTCCTGATGCTGGAGGAGTTTCTGAGCGCTGGTCAGACAGCCTCGTGTGTCTCTCAACTTTTACACACTTTGATCTCCGTGTCCAACGCTGGCATCGTCCCAGAGACACACACAACCTCCGAATGATGAGTGTGAACAACGTATGCATGCAGACACACACACACACACACACACACACACACACACACACACACACACACACACACACACTCACACACACACTCACACACACACACACACACACACACACACACACACACATACACACACACACACACTCACACACACACACACACACACACACACACACACACACACACACACACACACTCACGCACACACACAGAGGGAGGGAGGAAGAGATCTGCTTGCGCGATGCATATCCGCCACTTCCTGTAAATTACCTGCCTCCCAAAACAGCGTGGTTTTCAGAGCAGGAATGAGCCTGCATTTTGATAAGGATATTAAGAATGATAATGGCGAATGGGGAATATCTATTCATAGAGGCCCTATGGAGTGGAGGAGATGGCCCCGGCCCCCCTACAGATTACAGTCGGAGCACAAACAACGAAGCGCTGGCTAATCCCCTCCCTGACAGGGCTCGGACCCGCCCCCTCCGCTCCCTCCTCCGCTCCCCCTCCGCTCCCCTCCTCCGCTCCCCTCCTCCGCGCCTGAATTCTGCACCGGGTTTATTTCCACTAATCTTTTAATGACATGCGCTAACTACACTTTCTGGATGTGTTAAAGGAAGAGAGCGTTGAGCAGGTTCTGTTGGAGACAGGTGAAATAGGTGAAGGCTCTTAGCGTGTGTGTGGGGCTCAATATGAGAGCAGATGTTTCGCTTCGGGTTCAAATCCTGAATCCTGGGTATTGGTGGCAAGGCCCCTAAACTACAGTTTTTAATTTCTGTTTATTTTTAATCTTTTGTTTCCAGATATTTTGAATTGTCATTCCATATGGTCTTGACTGGTTGGTGACAGAATTATGGAATCATGACAACTGCAGTAAAACTATTATAAAATAAGGTATACATTTTATTGATAAGTACAATTCATACCAATATTTTCTATTCATATATAAGGCATAAAAGTATGGCAACTTGGTTATAACTTGGTTCCATACTGCGTTGAGTTTGCAAACATGATTTTGTTTCAAATCCTTTGTTTCAAATCAAAACAACGTTGATTTTCCAAACTTGACTATTCCTATTACTTGACCAGTTAAGCAGCTAGTGGCTGGATTAAAATGGTGATGTGGTCCTTTTGAATATTGAACTGGAAATTGTCAAGAACTGCCACAGTTCTGACCTTGCTCATACAAATTAATCAGAGGAATTAATTAATCGCCTGTATAGGTAATGAGTAAAAGGAACTCCTTATTCCATCAATTATACAGTCACACAAAAGTATTCATCAGCTCTTACTGAAATATGTATTACGCATTAATTAACACAGCATAACGTATTTGTAAATAATTCATACGGAAATTTCGGTCAGAAGGTTAACTCGAATGTTATGCGACATTCGTAACAAGTGTCGTGTCATAATTGCAGCGGCTTATGAAATAATTATCTGTGCATTTTTTATTGGTATATCGTGTTAACAAGGCGTTATACATAGTTCAGGAAAGCCCTAGTGAACACAGGCTGTGTGTGGAGTGGGAGAGACTGGGAGAGACATGCTGTGTGTGAACTGGGAGAGACTGGGAGAGACACGCTTTGTGTGAAGTGGGAGAGACTGGGAGAGACACGCTTTGTGTGAAGTGGGAGAGACTGGGAGAGGCTGGGAGAGACTGGGAGAGACTGGGAGAGACTGGGAGAGACTGGAGAGACATGCTTTGTGTGAAGTGGGAGAGACACACAGAGGCACAGAAACAGCGCACACTGGCCTGGGAACCACGGCAACAGAGAGTTTACTGAGTCACACTAAACTGCGGGATGTATAAAATATTTAACTTACAAATGCAGCGCTTTCATTCTCACGCTGTTTTATGTACTGGAAGCACACCACTGTTTACGTTCTGCGATTGGCAGCCAGACGGTGAGCAGTTGGTACGGAGCAGGGGGGCGGAACCCGGGCCCCACTGGCCGCAGGGTGTGGCTGGCTGACACGCTCATTCACTGACAGAGTAATTCACCTGTTTAAAAACATTATTGTTTCTAATGTTATCCCATTTTCTCCCGACTTAGCAGTCAACTACACCCTCTATTTTCATGTCAATCCCCCCCCCTCATATTGAGAGTTTGCTGCCATAGTCCTGAGACCGGCAGTGACAAAGGCGATGTACCGCCTCCTCCGATCCGGCACTCGCCAAGCCGTCGACTGTAACTCCGGTACACAGAGCCACTCCTATACGCAGCAATCTCATATCAGCTTTCCTCCCCCCTCCCTGGGGTGGATAGCCTAGTGGCACTCCCGTCCAGAGCCGACTCCGGTGCGGACGGTGGAATGGAACCCCAGTCACAGTGGGCAGCGTCAGACGTTGTAACCGCTAGACCACCCGAGAGGCCCTTCACCTGTTTTTTTGGTGTCTGAATTGGTTGCTGATTTTAGGGTAGGCCACTTCTAGTTTAGAGTGTGTAAATGTGTCATGTGATGCCAGGTATGGGTGAGTTACATATATTCTAACCTGAAAGTGTATCATCAAGATGGAAAAGTGAATTCATAAAAAAAGCTACTAATTTTCTGGCATGGCTTCTCCAAGCAAGAGTGATGTCTCTTCGACTGGTGACCGTTGCCCAAATGAGAGAAATCATTGAGTTGATGGGGCCTTCCACACAAAAGAATGACACTGTTCAATGAATGACACTAGATTTTCTGTTCTTAAGTGTCGTTGGTCTGTAAAAAATATCAACTAAATCACAGCAGCTGAAAATGTTTGGATGAGACGTTTCTCAAAAGCTGCCGTTGTCGCCCGGGTCGTGAGCGTTGGCAGGAATGTTAAAAGAGTGGCTCACTGCTTAACATGATTTACGACGAACCAAATTAGTTCAGCCGAGATTTCAACCGTGTCTGTTGAAATCCTAATACTGCATCTGTCTGGGCTGTCCCCACGTCACAGACAGATAACACCTCTTTCTGAAATATAATCAATCGAGTTTTATATAAAAGAAAGAGGGGAACCTGCCAAGGTTTTTGTTTTGGAGCGTAAAAGTGATCCCGCCTAATTCTACCCAGTACATTCCCAGACGCACAACCTGTTTTAGAGGGCACCTCAGAGTTTTCGCTGTGAAACTGTTTTTCATTGAGAACTACGTTTATTTTATTCAGTCTAAATGGAGTTCAGTGTGAACTTTAAATCTCTACAGCTTTAATTTCATTAAACATTTGACTCTGCATGTTTATCATAGTATCAAAGTCAAAAAACTGAAAGAGGATCGCAGTATGTTTAACAACACAATGTCGTCACTTGAATAGTATATATATATTTTGGGTGGTAGTAAACGGCAATGCATGTAATTGTGTTATTCTGATGTAAAACATATTGTACGAGTAAACTGACAACCAAATACAGTTTTTAATTTAACTTAAATTTAACTTTTGAAAATGTAAGTGATAATGCTTGCTGTTAATACTCCACGGCACGTAAAATAGCTGATAATATTTTTAACAAAACCCCAATTTTGCTGTAGTAGTCTATTGGTGAATAAATGATTGACTATTATAAACATGAATCTGATACAATCTTTGGGTGAGTGTGATTAAGCACAAATCCTCACATTTAAAGTCCTGATGGAGAGGGTTCATTTCAAACCAACATTCAGACTGACAGTGAGAGTGCTCTTCCATTATTCCCAATCATCTGTGGGACAATCTCATTATAAATTAGAATTAATGACATTATGCAAATATAATTGCCTATACTTTTTCTAATACTTTTTTTCTGACAGCCATACAGTACCAGTCAAAAGTTTGAGTACACCTTCCATCTGGATTACAGCTAATCGGGCACTCCTTCATTCTTCAGCAAGATAACGACCCCAAACACACCTTGAAGTTGTGCAAGAACTACCTGGTGAAGGAGGAACGTGAAGGACAACTCAAACTAAGGACCTGGCCTACCCAGTGCCCAGCCCTCAATCCCATAGAACTTGTGTGGGACGAACTGGACAGAAGAGTCAAAGCAAAGCAACTCACAAGTGTCTCTGGGAATTACTCAGGAGAGCTGGGAAGACATATCGGGTGATTTCCTGCTGAAACGTATTAACCGAATGGCCCGTGTTTGGGTGGCTATCCATGGAATCCAAGATTTAGAGACAATTTTCTATTTTCTTGAACATTTCTTTGATGTTCCTTATGTTTATTGCTACATGTATTTTTTGGTCATTTTCAGTATTTACAGACACTTATACGGTGTAAAACATTGTCAGTTATGAAATAAACCTAGTTTCCAGCAGGTGTACTCTGTAAGAATCTGCTGCCTGATCACAAATCATTCTGTGAATGATCAACGGGATAGTATTGAGTGGTAACACTGATTCATTTTCATTGATTAATCATTGTTTTACATTTCTCCCCTTCTTTGCAATGCCAAATGTGCGTGTGTGTGTGTTTGTGCTCCACATCATTGCAATCTCTCCGTTCCCCAGGAAACGCTCTGGCCACAGCCGGCACTGGCCCGGTCCAGATTCGATACCAGAGCGTGGAGCTCATCCACACACCAGAACAGCGCCTTAGCCGAATGCGCCACCCAGCAGCCCCTCCACTCGTCATCTCTAAGCAGACCCAATGCTACCAAATACCACAAAAAAAATACATTTGAGCGTCACATAAATAACTACAGCATAAATCAAGGCTGCCCCTCGGAGATATCTCACATCAGAAGATTGTGCTTCCCTACCAATGCCCAGCTGGTGGGGTTTAAAAAACAAACACACAAATTATTTGTGAATAGCATCTTCCAAGCCTGTTACCAGGGCAACTGCTGTCTTCCAAGCCTGTTACCAGGGCAACTGCTGTCTTCCAAGCCTGTTACCAGGGCGACTGCTGTCTTCCAAGCCTGTTACCAGGGCGACTTCACACCCAGCAGCTCAGAAGCCCAGCCTGGTTCATTTTGGACACCTAATTTCAACAGGAAATTGACCTAAGGTCAAACGTCCTTCAGCGTTCCTGACAACCCCACGGACCCATCCCATAAAAACACCCTTTACCTGCTCTGATTCTGGTACTACAGACACGCAAACGCACGTGAACATCAGCTGTTACATCAGCTGTTACAAATTCATGTGGTTTGGCACCAGTGTTTGGCACTTGCGTTTGCTGTTTAATTTCATTGTCATGTTAAGGATTTGTTTTCGAGAATACTTGAAACGTACATTCTGGCATTACATCGAGGCCCGTGTACTATTCAGCGAAGGGTTGGACAGAGGTGGAACTGCCTCTTGTAAGATATGAATGTGATGAAATATGTTTCCCCCACAAATATCTTTATTAAAATGAAAAAAAAGGTTTGTTTTGAAATAATTTTATTTGAGATAATACTGACACACTTACTCAATAGCAGTTACCAGGCTTTTAAAAACACAGATATTAAAACTGCTGGAGCTTAACTCTTTATTCTGATTGATTCTGTGAACCTTATTTAACACTCTTACATATTTTTCAACATATATCATAATATCTACTCGGTATTAATTCAGATTTTTCAGCAGAAAAGCTTTGATTATGTCCTTTTTAAAAATCAACTAGGCCAGTCGTCAGACGCCAAAAGTCAAAGCAACCATTTTATTTTTTTTCATTTTCGTTTTATTTTTTTCCATATATATTTTGTTGTTGTTGTTGTTGTTGTTGTTGTTGTTGTTGTTAGGTTTATTTATTCATTTATTTTTTGCTCAAAAATTTTTTTTTCTTCCCAAAAAAAAAAAAAAAAAAAAAACAAGAAGAAGAGGAAAATATGCCAGCTTTCAAATGTTTTAAAAGTTGAACATACAGTTAGCGCTTACGGGTAAACATACAGTTAGCGCTTACGGGTAAAATATATCCAGAACACAAATACATTAAGGAGCCACTAAGGTACCGGTTAGTGGGTTTAAAAAAAAAAAAAAAAAATTGCCACATCGTCGGAAATCTGAAGTCAGCATTTATGGTACAATATATCTTCTTCCGATAGGCTTGTCCTGCTCTTAATCCAAGGGTTTACGGCCGGACGAAGAACTGCCTTTAACGATCGGGAGTCCCCCCCAGGAGAGGATAAGCACAAGAAGGAGTACAGTAGCCAGTATAATAAAGACAAGGGTTTGAATTGGTCGGTAGTCCTCATGATCACATGTACACAGAGTCCTCCAGGTAAGATTCTCACACCGGTCCAGACCAAAGCCCAAGTCCTCGGTCAAGTTCCCGCCTACCCCCCCACCCCCTTCCCTCGTATGAGTGGCGACGCGTTCCTCTTATGGTTGCTATACATATACAAAAGGAAGTCCATCATTGGATGCTCTCGTCCGGAAGGGGGCGGGACTATCGTGTGACCTGGAAAGCAAAAGGAAACACTGGTTAGGCTGGACACAGTTTGGACAGCTGGTTCTCCTGCTAAAAAGACGTTTAGGAATCATAAAACCATGTGACTTTATTAATTAATGTGACCCTCCACCTGATCATACGGTGGGTATAAGAATTCACCCAATATTTCACATTTTATTTTCTTACAGACAATAATTGGTTCAATAGGTATTCACCCCACTTGACTTAATACTTGGTAGAAGCACTTTTAGCTGCAGAGTCAATTTGGGTAAGTCTCTACCAGCTTTGCACCACCTGGACACATTTTACACAAAATTGCTGAGTTCCTTCAGGTTGGATGGGGACCGTTGGTGAACAGCAATTTTCAAATCTTTTCCACAGATTCTCAGTGGGATTGAGGTCTGAGCTTTGACTGGATCAGCTGTAGTCTTTAATATGTGGCATAAGAATTGTAGGAAATTATTTGATGTAAAAATGTATAGGCGGGAAATAAACTGTGGTAGTTCATAGATTTTCAGGGTAAAAGCCGATATTTTTCACAACAATATTTTTTTTTCTTCTTCAGATTTTCAGGGTAAAAGCCATTTTAAACGGCTAACATTAAAACATATTGTTAAATATGTTATGAGTACTCCACACAATGAATAGTATTAATATTTCAGGTACTGGGCAGAAGTACATATTCTGATATGTTTTATGATGATTGAGGAGTTCAGCATTTTCAGCAGATGTCGTATATACACCCTGTGCGTAAAATAATATTCATGAAGGTTAGAAATTGTTTGGAAAATTGACAGTAGCTGCTGGATAGGAAAAAAAATAATCTATCAAATTGTCTACACAGCGTTGTGTCCTCCCATCCCAGCTCCATGATATCTCGAGATAATGCCATGTATCCACAGGTCTGTCATTAACTAAATATCTTGCTTGCGGGTAAAAATGAAACAGATTCAACGAACTGCATGAATTTGAGCAATTAAACCCAAGTGCTTTGAAAAATGTCAGTGCCTTTGAACCGTGGCAGAAAACATCACATTCGCAAAGAACATAAACAGTCATATTTATACTTGTTATTTCTTTTCCTTTTCTTATTTATTTACTCATATTTTTCCAT
>JAINUG010000229.1:1284513-1302013 GCA_029706075.1 Aldrovandia affinis
CTGCCCTACTAGATGTGCCCCGGTCAACTGTAAGTGCTATTATTGTGCGGTGGAAGCGCCTAGGAGCAACAACAGCTCGGCCATGAAGTGGTAGACCACGCAAACTCACAGAGCGGGGCCGACGAGCGCTGAAGCGCATAACACGTAAAAATCGCCTATCACCTGCTGCATCACTCACTACAGAGTACCAAACTGCCTCTGGAAGCACCATCAGCACAAGAACTGTGCGTCGGGAGCTTCATGGAATGGGTTTACATGGCCGAGCAGCTGCACACAAGCCTCACATCACCATGCGCAATGCCAAGCGTCGGCTGGAGTGGTGTAAAGCATGCCGCAACTGGACTCTGGAGCAGTGGAAACGTGTTCTTTGGAGTGATGAATCACGCTTCACTATCTGGCAGTCTGATGGACGAATCTGGGTTTGGCGGATGCCAGGAGAACGCTACCTTCCGGAATGCATAGTGCCTACTGTAAAGTTTGGTGGAGGAGGGATAATGGTCTGGGGCTGTTTCTCAGGGTTTGGGATAGGCCCCTTAGTTCCAGTGAAAGGCATTCTTAATGCTACAGGATACAAAGACATCTTAGCCAATTGGGCGCTTCCAACTTTGTGGCAACAGTTTGTTGAAGGCCCTTTGCTGTTCCAGCATGACTGTGCCCCTGTGCACAAAGCGAGGTCCATAAAGACATGGTTAGACGAGTTTGGTGTGGAGGAACTCGATTGGCCTGCACAGAGCCCTGACCTCAACCCCATTGAACACCTTTGGGAGGAATGTTATATTCTGAGTTTATGTTTCTGTCATTTTTGTACTTCGTGTATTTATTATCTGTCATGTCTCTTTATTCTGTTGTCAGCTTTGCGTTTCTCATTGTTCTGTCACGTTCTGCTCTCCCGTCTGTTATCGTTCCTGTTCCGTTTATTTCTAGATCCACTCCTTGTCTTGTCATGCACTTCGGGTGTGTTTAGAATTTACGGGTTTCCTCCGCCTTCGCTTATTCTCTCGTTTTCTTCTTTCCTACTTTCGTGATCGCACTTTGTATATATTAGTTAGATGTGTACAGTACTAACTAACTAATCTACTAACGTTAGGGATTTAGATTTAGTTACTAACACTACTAATCACTAATTATCTCACGCTTCCTACTACCGGCATTTCTCTCTCTCATTATCCTATCCCTGCTTAGTTTTCCGTTCTCTCCTCATACGCACGCAACGTTTCTCCTTGCGTACCTCCCCTTTACTATGCACGTGTCTGCCTGTTCTCCCAGGTCGTTTTATTGTCTATATGTTTGTATGGTTCAGTGTCCGTGTCTTACGTTTCCCTCTTGTTATGTAATTATCTCTTCCTGTGTTCCCGCCTCTCTCTCCTCGTTGTCTCACCTGATTTCTATTATGTCTCCCTGTATATATGTTCAGTGTTTTCATTTCTCCATGTCAGTACGTTGATTCTATTTCCCTGAGCCTACCTTTCCAGCCAGAGTTATTAGCATTTCCCGAGACAACCCTTTGATTACTACCCCGAGCCTGCCCAACGATTTTGTCCTTTTGCCCTTCTGACTCCTGAGTATCGACCTTTTGACTGCCCTATTACTACTTCTCTCTGCCTCGCGATTTTGTACCTCTGATCCCCTGATTCCCGTGTTTTGACCCCTGCCTGTGAATAAACAACTCTTTTGCCTAATCCCTGATCTGCGTCTGGGTCCTTACCGCGGTCGTCACAAGGAATTAGAACGCCGATTGCGAGCCAGGCCTTCTCGTCCAACATCAGTGCCTGACCTCACAGATGCTCTTTTGGCTGAATGGGCACAAATTCCCACAGACACACTCACCGCTCAGCTCGTTCCACAGACACATCTAGAATCAAAATCAAATCAAAAGATGCACACACACACACACACTGTACATATCTTACACACACACACAGACACAGACACACACACACACACTGTACATATCTTACACACACACACACACACACACACACACTGTACATATCTTACACACACACACACACACACACACACACACACACACACACACACTGTACATATGTTACACACACACACACTGTACATATCTTACACACACACACACACACACACACAGGCATGTCGACACTCCCAAAGCTCAGGACTTGCTCTTTCTATTTGTCATTGCTGGGAGTTTGAGTCGTCAGTTTGAGGGAGAGTGGGGGCGAGGCCAGCTGGTGTCCATTCATCCAGGTGATATTATCTGCCATTGATCGAACCCGTGCTCCATCAGGACAATGAGAGATTGAGGACTCTTGCCCTCTCCCAGCGACGGGCAGATGGACGAGACACGTCTCTTCTGTTATGATCCTGATTCAGCACCAGCCCCGTGGCCCGACCCCACTCTGCCAGACACACACACACACACACACACACACACAGCTGATTACCCCCGCCCTGGCCTGCATCTCTGACCTCTGTGTGTTATAAAATATATAAGGAGGTCAGAGAGCAGGCCTGTGTTTACTGAACAGGTGAGTGTGTGTGTTAGAGTGTGTATGTGTGTGTGTTAGAGTGTGTATGTGTATGAGCGTGAGTGTGCGTGTGAGTGTGTGTGTGTGTGTGTGTGTGTGTGTTGTGTGTGTGTTGTGTGTGTGTGTGTGTTGTCTATCAGGGGATGAGTGTACTGAATTCGACTCACAGCGCTCTGGCAGTGGGGATCTTTCTTTGCTAACGAGCTGAAACACCCTCGACTCTGACCTATCAGTGGGCTGGGGGTCAGAGAGCCAATCCGTGACCATCGGGGGCAGTAACCCCGCTTACACACACACACACACACACACTGCAGAACCCCGCTTACAAAAGACCAGCAGCGATGGCTCTGTGTGCGCCGCAGAGGAGTGAGGGTCAGAGGGTCTCTCAATTAAACACAGGAGCACCTGTCCTCTCTCCCGGCTCTCTTTACCACCGCGGGCGCATCCAGGGGTCAGGCCTCGGCCCCCAACACACACCCCCGCCCCCTCCCCTGCCCCGCATGCTGAAATCCCACCAATGAACCCCTACAACCGCGCAGACGCCAAATTCAGCTGTAACGTCACCGGGCGATTTGCATATTACCCACAGTTCCTACTGTCGTATTTAGAGTCCTTACTAAAAGTAAAATAATTGTTCACTTGCAGACGTTTTTTAGAAAACAAAAAACGCACGACCCTTGCGCTTGTTTACCCCTACCGAAGCAACTCTGAGTGGTCGCTATAACGAGTCACCATCAATGGGGGAAGTAGAGAGAAATCCTAGGTAGTGTTAACGAGAACACAGGCGTTGAAACCACTAGACCATGCGGGAGGTGCTTATGTGCGTTGTGTACTTAAGATGTTTTCATATAGCTATAACAGACACTGTGAATTCAGCTTTTTACTCAATTCGTAACTGTGAACAAGAATAAAATGAAGTCAAAGCCCATCCTTGGGGGAAACGTCACATGCTCTGGGGACCTTTGGATGGGGGCACCTTCACACCACCCCCCACCCCCCTTGGGGAACAGTGACTTCACAGTGAGTTTGGGACCCGGGTCAACACCCACAGCCGAGACACAAGCTCCTCCCTCTCCATCGCTGTGGTAACGGAGAAGATCACTGCACTGCGGTGTTTCTGTAAAACCCTCTGAACTGCAGTATTCCAGCGACCATGAGTCCACCACAGCATGGCATTCTGGGAGATGGAGTTCTTAGATTTAACGTTGGATTTGAGATCTGACTTCATTTGCGTTATTTGTTTTTTATGACTACTATTATTTATTACTACTACTAATAATAAGGATCCTGTGTGACAAACATGTATTTATTAGGCATGTAGGTGTAATATGTACACATTTTTTTTATATATATATATAATATATATAAAAAAATAATATCCATATAAATATTTTCCCCATAATTCTAGGCCCCATGTGATGTTTGGACACAGGCCTTGTCGGCCTATAAGGAGATCCGGCCCTGCGTATGAGTGATGTCATATCCTGGCAGCAAGAAGCAGGTGCAGGCCAGGTGTGTGTGTGTGTGTGTGTGTGTGTGTGTGTTCACCACTCCTTTCCCATCAGTAAATATCGCACAGCTGTTTACCACCATGGTGTGAAGAAGCAACAGCTACTGTCGTCGTAAAGTTCTGTCAGCACTAATTTCATTAATAAAAGCAACATTGTTACAAAACAATAGTCTTGATATACGGTACCCTCGATAATTATTCACACCCTCGATAAAGATGATACAGAAGGCTGTATAAAATAAACAGCGCAGGTAATGAGCACAGTTGTCGGCCTATGTGGAGATTCAGCCCTGGCCGTACCACACGGTGTCCAGACCTGGTTCCCCTCAACCCGGTTCCCCTCAGACCCGGTTCCCCTCAAACCCGGTTCCCCTCAAACCCGGTTCCCCTCAGACCCGGTTCCCCTCCCCTCAGACCCAGTTCCCCTCAGACCCGGTTCCCCTCAGACCCGGTTCCCCTCAGACCCACCTTGGTTGTCTTGACTTTGTTCCCCGTACTGCAGCTCCAGCCGGTGAGATCCGGCAACACTTTGCACTCCTCCCCGTCCAGACACGGCTGCATTTGGCACCACCACTTCTGCGCAACTATGGAGGCTGCAGAGAGGAGGAGAGAGAAAAGAGTCTAAATAAAAGACTGCAGGGCGGTGGATAGCGTAGCGGTCTAACGCACCGTATCTTGGCTGGCCCGATACGAGTGTGCGCTGCCTGTCAGGGACGCGGTTCTAAACCCGTCTCTACCAGACGGGCCCTGGTCATCAGCCCTGATCGGGGGCGGGGGCGTTTGTCTGTCTGCCCCAGGGGGAAGGGGGAGGGTGAGCCGGCTCGGGTCCGCCGTGAAGCACATAAGGGAGTCTCCAGAACGTGGGTGGGGGCAAATTCCATCTCGAAGGAAGTGGAGTTCACTGCCCTTGGAGAATTTGCTTACCTCGTAGAGACGAGCGGCGGACTCGTGTGGTCAAAATAAAGAGAGGGTGTAATTGGCTACCAAATTGGGAGAAAAACTGGAAAAAAATCTGAAACAAATAAAAGAATAAAAGACAAAGGCAAATGAACATTGGGTTCGCCTCGTGCTAAACTATCAAACAGCAGGGAAGGCAACTGACAGCGCTTCAAAACAAAAACACACAAACAGAACACAGAAGAATGGAGCTCGATGAATCTATCCAGGAGGGAAAGCCCAAAATCCCTCTTTTCTGTTTTTGTTTTTAAACGGGATGTACATAAAAATAAAACAGGAAATGTCAAAGAGGGGCGAGCGTGGATTGTTTGATCAGGTTGTGATAGTAAAGATGGAAACGTTTGTCTCCAGGTAGGGCGGCCATACGTCTGGCATTACGCCAGACAGTCCAGTTTTCAAGCGCTCTGTCCTCCGTCTGTCCACCATCCTCTGCCGGACGCCCATTTGTGCTCCTTTTAAAGTCTAGACTAGAAAAACACTCAATTCTTCTTCATTAACTCAGGTTTGAAAATTCTAACGTGCTTTTTTATTGGTTTATGTATTTGTCAAACAATGAATCGCCTGTGTCATTGGTCTAATAAATGTCAACAAATACCACGATTTAATATGACATTCTTACAACATTCCACGCAATGTTTCCTTAAGTGCTATCGGAGAGAGTTCGGTGCTATCATAGCCAGCTATTGTGAGTACACACTCTCAATCTCAGTCAGTCTGTGTAGGTTCTGGGTTTAAATTGGTCATATGATTACATGTTAAATTGCCGCTGCCTGAAGTGTCCTCCATTCTGGGGTTTTGTAAATGGTCGCCCTGCACTCTGAATTAGATACCTTATTCATCGTCAGGCCTACGGAAGTTCTGGCAGGAAAGGAATAAACATTGTGCTTGAGAAGAGAGCTCGGGAGGTCGGCACATTGGAGAAGAGGATCGAGCCTGTGAAGAGGAGGGTGGGGGGGGGCGGGGGGGGGGCCTTATTTGACATTTCCGCACACTGCGAGCGTTGTCAAGGAGGGAGGAATCCAAGTGAGAGCTGTTACAGTAAAGAAAATAAGATAAAAATCGATCTGGGGCTGTCAAGTGGACACTGTTGACACGGTATTAAATGACCCCGGCCCTCATCTCGCGCTGCCAAGAACTAAACGCACGGTGTTCTTGTGAAAAGGCCTGACATGCTCCAGAACATTCCACACCTTCTCTAAAAACACCGGAGTGGCCATGGGGGGGGGGGGTATTTTCATGCTTTTTTAACCTTTTTCTCCCGATTCGGGACGCCCAATCATGTTCCTAAGCCTCTCTGGCTGCAACCTCCCCTGTCGAACCCGGAAGAGAGTATACAGGGCTCATCCACACACTAGAACAGTGTCTTAACAGGATGCAGACCGTGGGGCTCATCCACACACTAGAACAGCATCTTAACAGGATGCAGACCGTGGGGCTCATCCACACACTAGAACAGCGTCTTAACAGGATGCAGACCGTGGGGCTCATCCACACACTAGAACAGTGTCTTAACAGGGTGCAGACCGTGGGGCTCAGCCACACACTAGAACAGTGTCTTAACAGGATGCAGACCGTGGGGCTCATCCACACACTAGAACAGTGTCTTAACAGGATGCAGACCGTGGGGCTCATCCACACACTAGAACAGCGTCTTAACAGGATGCAGACCGTGGGGCTCATCCACACACTAGAACAGTGTCTTAACAGGATGCAGACCGTGGGGCTCATCCACACACTAGAACAGTGTCTTAACAGGATGCAGACCGTGGGGCTCATCCACACACTAGAACAGTGTCTTAACAGGATGCAGACCGTGGCCATTAAGAATATAATCAGATATGCCTTCGCTTCGAGAAAAGACCACAAAGCAAAATTATTCCTGTACTGGGAATGAATGTGTTTATATACATGATACTGTATACTACAAACCTCATAGGCGGCAGTGTGGTATAATGGTTAGGGAACTGGGCTTGTAACTCAGAGGTTGCAGGTTCAATTCCCAGGTGGGGCACTGCTGTTGTACCCTTGAGCTAAAGGTACTTAACCTGAATTGCTTCAGTAAAATATTCAGCTGTATAAATGGATTGTATGTAAAGAAATGTAAACTGTGTAAGTCGCTCTGGATAAGAGCGTCTGCTAAATGCCTGTTGTGTAAATGTAATGTCATATGAATTCAACGTAGTGCACTTGTTCCCAGGGTATTGGATGGTTTTGGTTTTGGGGCAGCCTTGATTGGCTGAGCGATCTTACCGTCCACACAGGAAGGGGCAGCTCTCGTCGTCCCGGCAACCTGCCCGGGGAAGCAGGAGCACTTGACCGTCTGGGACCGCTCCTCAATCTTGTTCTTGTTGCAGCAGCGATGGGCCGCGATGACCTCACAGGTCCCCGCCTTCACGTGCACTGCAGAGACAGAGACGAGGTCATGTTTCATTACATCATCATTACATCATCACGTCACAGGCGTTCCCTATCAGGGTGGCAGTGGCTCCGTAGGTAGTGACACGAGCTGGCAAGCGGAGGGTTGCTGGTTCAAATCCCAGGAAGACCAAACAAGAAAACGATGAACTGGAAACCAGAGGGATGCTAGTTCGCTTTCTGGGGCACTGCTGAAGTGCCCTTGAGCAAGGCACCCCTAAAACTGCTCCAGGGGCGCCGTACTATGGCTGACCCTGCGCTCAGACCTCTCTGATGGAATACATACATGCATAGTGTCTATGTGTGTGTGTGTGTATCTAGGAGAGATATGTGAAAAGACACATTCCAATTACCTTGTGTAACATGGCTAATAAAGAATATTCCTATTCATTATACTACTCTACAATACTACATTATAATACGCTATGCTACATTACAATACTCTATACTATACTACATTATCGTACTTTTCAAAGTGCTGGGACACACAGCATTTGCTCATGGAAGCCATTTAGTCATGTCCGCATATTTGGACATGCGATGCCCACAGGCTGTTAGTACGTGACGTGACAGAGACACTGTGATTCTGTCCATCACTGTGAGAGAACAGGCATTTAAAAAAATATATATATATATATATCGGTAACATGAAGCTTTCAGTTTTACAGTCAATGTCAAACTCGCTTCCATTAAAAACAACATGAAATAAAAACACAAAATATGGGAAGTGATAAACCCAATGGCGATAAAAATGAAACTCAAAGCTAAAAAATTCATTGTTTTTTTTCGTTTTTTTCTAGTGCCACAAAAGAGAATAACACAACATAAAAGTCAGGCGCTGAAGATGTTCGACAGACAAACCGGCAGATCGTATCAGAGCTGGGAGTGTTCTTCATTTACAAGATTAATGAGAGCAAGGACGAAGCAACAGAGCTTTCTCCAATTTAGTGTTCCAATTGAGTTCGGCTCTCGCTCTTTGTAAGAAGTGTCGCTTCTGGCAGGGTGAGGAGAGAAGAGGAGAGAAAATAACCTTGAACAAGTTCCCTCGATTAAAATTCCTCACTGGGAATCTGTGGCACTTTTATATCCATCTCCAGGACTCCTGTTCTAATATATATATATATATATAAAGTGTCCCTGGGGGTTGGGCGACGCGCACAGACCTTTGCAGAGGGCGTAGGCAGTTAAATAACCCAGAGGAGACAGTATTACAAGCAAAACAATAATTCATTAAACTAATTTCGACAAACACAAAAAGGGTGAGGTCTCCGGGGGAATTCAAACACATAAAGTCCACAATCCTTCCTTGTTGTCGATGTCCGTAATCCAAGTCAAAAATCCAATCAACTTCCTCAAACAGTCCAAAAGTCAGGACACAATCGGGGTCCTCAAACAATCAAACAAACAGCAATCCAAAAACACTTTTATTCCGACAATCACCAACCCACTCCCTCAACTCACCAACCCACTCCCTCAACTCACCAACCCACTCCTCTCCCAGTGTGACATGAACGAGTCCTTTAAATAGGCCTCCAAATGAGCCTTCAGCTGTTCATAGTCCCAATCGCTTGACTTCATTCAGGTGCTGGACTGCGGCCTGCTGGGAAATGTAGTGTTTCCTTGGCTCCAGTGGAGCCAATGTGTTGAAGGCCAGGCAGTCATTTCCTGGTAGCCCCTTGGGCTGCCACAATATATATAAGGTGGGTATAATATATGTATGTATGTATACAGTATATATATATATATATATATATATATATATATATATGTATGTATTCACTTTATCATTTTTCCTTTATCATTTTTCATATTTTATTTTCTTACTTCACAGAATCAAAATGGATTTACATTTTACATTTGAATGTAAATGACTTATTTGGGATTTCTTGCCACTGATCAACACAAAATACTCTATAATGTCAAATAAAAGAGTTTTAGTTTTCTTCAACAATGGTTTTCTTTTGCCACCCTCCCATAAAGTGCAGATTTGTGAAGCACCCAGGCTATTGTTGTCCCATCCACAGTTTCTCCCATCTCTAACATGAAAGACTGTAACTCTGTCAGAGTTGTTGTCCAGGACTCTTGATGGCCTCCATAACAAGTGCCCTTCTTGCACAGATGCTCAGTTTTGGAGGACGGCCTGTTCTAGGTAAATTCACAGTTGTGCCCTATTCTCTCCATTTCTTTATGGTCGACTTAACGGTACTCCGGGGGATATTCAAAGTCTATGACATCCTATATCCTACATACCAACACTTTCTTTCCCAGTGTTACAGGTATGATACACAGACGCCTGCAATGATGTCTATTGCTGTATTACTGCACTGATCTTGTGCGCTAACTATGATTGTTCTTACCTTGTGTTGATGCACATCTTGTAAGTCCCTCTGGATAAGAGCATCTGCTAAATGCTTAAAATGTCAATGTAATGTATCTTTCCTCTGATTGATACTTTTGAAAAACCTTTTCTCGGATTTGCTTTGAATGTTCTTTGGTCTTCATGATGAAGCTCTTGTTTGGAAATGCACTAACCAACTGTGGGACCTCTCACAGACAGGTGTATTTAATTTGAAAGCATTTGAAACACCTTAATTGTACACAGTTGGGCTCCAATCAAATAATGATGTGACCTCTGAAGATAATTGTGTGTCTTACTTGTCTTACATAAGGGGAGAATACTTATGCAATCAATTATTGTCTGTTATTTCATTTGTAATTAAGAATATGCTTTACAGTTTATTTTCTTCTATTTGACATTATAGAGTATTTTGTGTTGATCAGTGGCAAGAAATCCCAATTTAATCCATGTTGATTCCATGAAGTAAGAAAATTAAATGTGAAAAATGCCTACGGTGGTGAATGCTTATTATATCTACTGTAATGAGGCACTTTGGGCTAATAAACTAGATTTTAAAAACCTGTACTGATATGCGCAGTTAATTTTGCGATCCCACTGCTTTGTCTTTTACTGTCTCCCCACGTACAAAACGCGTTCCGCAATAAGAGAGATTCTGCCCTCATCCACAGCTATGGCAGGAAACGTGCCGTCCTATAACTTCGTGGATGTAGCAAATGTGCATTTGTGTCTCTCCCCAGCTTCCAATCAAGCAGCACAGAACACAGGGCTGAGCCTCAGGTGCAATACTAACATCATCAACTCCCCAGAAAATACAATAATTGCTTTCTTGCTGTTTTTTTATTTTTCCTTTTTGAACTCCACTCTGTGAGCTGCTGTGTTTTGATATTGAAACAAAAGAGCCGCAGTAATTAGACTCGGCCCAAACACATTCAAATAAATATATATTTTTAAAATGATTTTAAGAACTGGCACAGAGAAAGTGTCAGGTTTGAGCGGGGTTATTTTCAAACGGCTCGTGGAAATGAGCAGCCCAAGGTCTCTCTCTCATCCTGCTTTGTTTGCCTTGGTTGGTTTTTGTTTTGTCCCAGTGGAGTTCGGCGGAAAAGAGAGAATGTAACGGCATCAGTGTCATCAACGGTTATTGTCCTCATTTCGTGGGGAAACAGTTTGGCCTTCTGCTCAGCTCCAGGTGCAGGGTGGGAACTCAAACACTCACGATTCTGCCTCAATATGACGGGATATGCTCCACATTCGCCCTTTTGACTTTTTGGCCTATGAATAAAGGCGCATCTCACTTGTTTTCAGCTCATCAAACACAAGTTTGGCGAGGTAACTCAGGTGATTAGAAACTTGCCAAACTTGTGTTTGTGAAGAAAAAGAAACAAACAAACACTTGCATTTTAATTAGCAGTCAGAGTTAAGGACAAATGTTCACTGAATCTAGGCCAATTTTTTTATGAAGCCGCAAACAAGATACAAGGAAGAGCTCCAAATGATGCAAAGCCCTTGTGACAACAATCTTTATTATCTTTCTATTTCTGTACTGTTTGCCTTTTTGAATATTCTCTTCTGTCGATTGCACAGTACATGCCGTAGTGTTGAGCACTTAACTGTTGTCCATGGGTATTTATCAAAAGCACAACGTTAGTTTGAGTAGATTGAGCTCAATAACTTTAAATCTAATGTTGAAGCTAAGTAAGCCCAGTAACACTGTTGTGAGGTGTACAAACCTCTGTATTTGCAGATAATTCTGAAGGTTTCTGATGAAAAAATTGGCCTACGGTTTTATTTAGACAAACCTTGACAAATCTGTTTAGACAAACCTTTAGACAGAACATCCAGATAGATTTTCAATTTGGAATTTAATTTCCAAAAAGATTAAATGACGCCCACCTTCCCGCATAAGATAAATCCTAAAACCTCATACATGATATTACGTTATTATATTTATATTATATTAAGAAACACAGAATGATCAGAATCAATAGGACATAGATGTTCCAAACATAGTCCAACTGAGACGTCATCACTAATCGACATCAACTGAGATGCTAAAAACCAAAAGAAGAAATAAGAAGAGATACACTATCACACCTATATGAGCTTGTTGGACATCCCATTCTAAAACCATGGGCATTAATATGGAGTTGAACCCTCCTTTGCGGCTATGACAGCTGCCACTCTTCTGGGAAGGCTTTCCACAAGATTTTGGAGTGTGTCTGTGGGAATTTGTGTCCATTCAGCCAAAAGAGCATCTGTGAGGTCAGGCACTGATGTTGGACGAGAAGGCCTGGCTCGCAATCGGCATTCTAATTCCTCCCAAAGGTGTTCAATGGGGTTGAGGTCAGGGCTCTGTGCAGGGGCACATCTAGTAGGGCAGATATTTCACGAACTGACTTGTGGCAAAGGTGGCATCCTATGACAGTGCCGTGTTTAAAGTCACTGAGCTCTTTACGAACCATTCTGAATTGTAAATGTTTGTCTGTGGCTATGTGCTGGATTTTATGCACCTGTTGGCAATGGGTGTGGCTGAAACACCTGAACTCAATAATTAGTAGGGCGTCCACTGACTGCCATATAGTGTATCTCTTCTGATGTGAACAGCTCTGAAAGATTGTCACATCCTCCTGGAGGAAATTAATAAAAAAGTTTTCCACTGGTCATTATGGCCACGGACACAGTTAGCTTAACCTCAATTGCTTCAGCACAAATACTCAGCTGTATAAATGTGCAATATAAATGTTTATTTTATATTTTATATCCAGAAATGTATTTAATAATGAAACAATAGTAGTTCTGGATATGAACCAAGCAATTAAATATTCCTCTTCTTCTGCTTACTACTATTATTATTATTATTAATATTAATATTACACAGCTTACTTCAAATGTGCATTAGACGGGCTTAAAATGAAAGTGCCAAGCCACAAGGTCACAGGGATTATGAAAAGTTTTGCAGGATGGGGCTTATTGCATTTGCTCCTTCCTATATTGTATATTCTCCCAGCGTAGGGTATGAAGCATAAAGACCTCTCCTAAGTAAGAGGTGCTTATTTGCATTGATTAAAATGGATTTATAAGTCGTGTAGGTGCACCTCTACTGTTTCTAAGCACTTCCTAATAGTGCTGGATCCTGGCATGGATCTGCATGTTAATCGTGAAGTCTGCGGGCGCCATTGTGAGAGTCAGTCACAGAAGCCCTGGCTTGGCAGAAATCCTCTTCCTGCTCGATGCAGATTGGCACGTGAGAATGGAGTGAATCCCATCCCCCGTCGCCCTGGAGAACTTCTGAGGAGAGAGGGAGCTGAAAAGCAGCCAAGCTCACGGAGAGAGATGAGTGATCTAACTTTGATTTCAGGGGTGTGTGGGGGGGGAGAGGAAGAAGACAAGAGAGACCTGGGGCTGTATGTACAAAGATTCTAAGAGCAGGAGTGCTGATCTAGGATCAGTTTAGCCTTTTAGCTCATAATGGACATGGTTAGGATATGGACAGGGGAAACCTGATCCTAGATCAGCACTCCTACTCTTTGTACATACGTGCCCTGGAGATTATTGTGCCGCCGAATCAACGCGGTTGTCTGTGGACTGGTACAGACTGGTACAGACTGGTACAGACTCTCCAACACAGAACGCTGATGCTGCAGGTCACCTGTGGAGAAGGGCCAGATGCCGGCGTGGGGAAGCAGCGTTTCCCTGGGCGACAACAACACGCCGTTATACAATCAAATCAGACCGAGAGGTCGAGAGGATCGGGAGGAACCAACAGGGTGTGTTCAAAAATGACCGTATCGTGGGGCGACGGATAGCGTAGCTGGTTGGTCGGTCCGATACGGTGTGCGCTGCCTGACAGGGTCGCGGTTCTAAACCCGTCTCTACCAGACCGGCCCTGGTCATCAGCCCCGATCGGGGGCCGGGGCGTTTGGCTGTCCGCCCCAGGGGGAGGGGGGAGGGTGAGCCGGCTCGGGTCCGCCGTGAAGCACGTAAGGGAGTCTCCAGAACGTGGGTGGGGGAATTCCGTCTCAAAGGAAGCAGAGATCGCTGGCCTCAGGGAATTAGCTTGCCTCGTAGAGACGAGCGGCGGACCCGTGTGGGGAGGGTAAATCAAAATAAATAGAGGGTATTATTGGCTACTAAATTAGGAGAAAAACTGGAAAAAATCTGAAACAATGTAAAGAAATCAAGCCAAAGGAATGGACAGTGCTGTATGTACAAATGTAAACTGCGTATGTTGCTCTGAATAAGAGTGCCTGCTAAACAAAATGTTTATTATTATTAACAATAATAATAATAAATAATTAATCAAATCAAAAACAGTATCTCATTCGCAAGATAATCTGAGCAAGCTACAACAATATAGGTCAGGGAATAAAATTAGGTTATGAAAACAGTGTGGTGTAATGGTTAGGGAGCTGGGTTTGTAACTAAGAGGTTGCAGGTTCAATCCCCAGGTGAGGGCACTGCTGTTGAGTGTTGAGCAAGGTACTTAACCTGAATTGCTTAAGTAAAAAAAAAATATCCAGCTGTATAAATGGATTGTATGTAAAGAAATGTAAACTGTAAGTCGCTCTGGATAAGAGCGTCTGCTAAATGCCTAAAATGTAAATGTAAAATGCAGAAGTTTGACAGCAATGAACAGAAATAAATGCAGCAGTGAGAAATTGCATGGGGACCATCAAAGAGGAACAGGTAAACATGGTTGATTATAAACAGGAACGTAATAATCAAAGGCTGAATTAATATTTGTTTCTGGGTTTCTTCTTCGTGACCTCAGCTCCCTGATGGGAGAGCACACCCATAGCCTTAAACTGACCCATTACACACAGTGACCGTAGTTTTCCTGCGAGAGTCGACAAAGCTGAAAAATCAGGGAAACACAAATAAGAGTGCCATAGCATAGCTGAGAAGCGGGTAAGGGAGTCTCCAGAACGTGGGTGGGGGCGAATTCCGTCTCGAAGGAAGGAGTTCGCTGCCCTCTGAGAATTAACTTGCCTCGTAGAGATGGGTGGCGAGTTCGTGTGGGGAGGACAAATCGAAATAAATAGAGGGTATACTTGCCACTAAATTGGGAGAAAAACGGGGAGGAAAAAAAAAAACAACAACAAAGTGACAGATGATATAAAATAATCCTAATTGAATAACCTTCAGCCACGCTTTGATCACATCAATCTATTACCTCCGTGGTGTTAAATGGTTCCCGCATATGATCTGCGTGAATTGTGATAGATGCTTGATGCTTGATTTAGCCTTCATTTTAACAGCGCAGCAGTAGGTTACATTGTAACATTAGTGCTGTACATTGTGATTAGATTAATGCAGACTGCTGAAGCGCATCAGGTGAACAGATCATATGCTAAAACCGTGACCAGCCAGTTTTAGTTTTTTAAAATCGGTTGAAATGTCGCTGTGGATTTATGCATATCATTTGTATTTGTATAATTATGCATATGCATATGATATAAAAAATATATATACATTTTATTTACATATATTTTGTATCATTCAGTTTTGCAGAGTTCGTGAAAAATGTACAGACAGTTAGGTTGTGCAGTGGAATTATGCACTTTAAATATATGATTTAATTAAAGTGCATACTTCCACTGCACAGTTTATCCATTTTGCCTGATCATACGTTAACATATTATTCGTTGACGCTCTAAAAATCCCAAAGGTTCTGTATTGAATATCATCCTGTTCCTTTTACAAAATTATTTTCCTGAATACTTTGTCTTTTGCGCGCAAGAATTAACTAACTAATTTACTTATATAAAGGAAAAAAACTGTTAAATATTTAGTTTAGCGTGTATAGTTAGAAGAGCACAAATCGTTGATTTAAATCTATTATTTGCTAAAGACATTGCCGTGGGTATTTACGTTATGTGATTGCTCAAGACTTCTTGATCCGCCTTTCTATTTTCGAGGGTAAAAATGTATTCAATAACTATTTCAGTAAAAAAGTTAAATGTTATTTGAGATCATGACTTGCACGGTAATCATACGTTGGTACAATTACTGCAAATCGTGCTCTTGAATATGTACCTTAAACGGTTTCCTCCTTAGTTAGAAGTAATTGTTTTTAAGAAACTTCTGCATTGTCAGTGCGAGAAATATCTCCCAGCTCTGTGCTGCGGGTTGCTCGTTTCACCGTCTGACGTCAGCGCAGAACGCTGGGATGAAGCCTATAGTGTTGTCCACAGATTCTATTGGCTGATGACAACGTGACGTAATAGTAGTAATTCCAAATTCCTTCCTATAAATCCACGGTCGTTGGCACTTGAAGCAGGGGCCAAAATGGCATCAACGTCTACTCCTCCAACTTGCAGCAATGGAAGCCATGTCAGAAGGACAGGCCTTTTTGTGAAAACAGAGAAAGGGTTATTGATAATGCCACTGGACAGCAATTCTGCCAGAGTGACAGTGTGAAGCAATTTCACAGAGAACGCTTGCTGTCGGAGACCCTGAACGATAGGAAAGTGCAGATTGAGCAGAATCTAAGGATTAAGAATGCAGCCGATGAAGAAGCCAGGAAATGTATGGCTGAGATCAGATGTGCAGATATGTTGGGCTTGGAGAAAGAGCAACAGATTGCGAGGCAGCGAGAGGTGGAGAAAAGAGCATATGGAGAGGACCCAAGGCAACAGATGAGGGAGATGGAGCAAAGGAGAATGCAAGAGAAGTTATACAAAGAGAAAGAGATTGAAGAATCCAGGCAAACTGAAAAGCAATACGAGACGCAACAGTGGATGCTCAAACAAAAACAGCAGCAGGAGGCGACTGATGCCAGGAATTCTCACGTTGAGCATCTGGCGAGTAAGACCAGGAACAGGGCAAGAGACAATACAGTGGAGAAACAGGAGGAGGAAGACCGGAGACGTTTTGTCTTCCAGAAGGACCTATGGACAAACATGTGCAATGAGAATCGTGCAGACAGGTCCAGGCAAAGGGAGAGGCAGTGTGAGATGCTGGGTGAAGATCTGGCTACACAGGAGCGTGAGAAGGCCAGAACATGTGATCTGATGAATGCCAGGACCATTGCTAAATCTGTGGCTCAGCAGGATGCTACATTTGACAATACCCAAGACTGCAAGAAACTAATGAATTTGGAAATGGCAAGCTCCTTTGCCGCACAGAGGGAATACAAGCAGAGGGAACAACAGTTCAGGGCAATGGAGGAACGACGGACTGCAGAGTACACGCTCCAAGCCAACAAAGACGCAGACAGAGCCTACAGGGACAGCCAGAGGCTGGTGGCCCAAAGGAAGAGGGAGGAACGAATGGTGATGGACAATGCACTTCACCAACAGATAGCTCAAAAACGTGTCCAAGAACAAGTCAGGAAGCGCGATGAAGCAGCATTTGACCAGCGTAATTTCAAAGTGCTCGCTCAGGAAGACCTGGAGTTCCAGATGTACGCCAAAGGAGTTATTGATGCAGCAGAAGATGCCAACAGGAACACTATCCCACTCCAAAGGGGTTTCAGGCAGGGGATTGGACTTGGGTTTGGCCCCATTTCTGGAGGAATCAGGGCCAATTATTTGGTTCCTGGTGCCAGACATTGTCAATTGCCTGAGTATGTGAAATGCACAGCCCACGATATGGGAAGATTAAACAGGACCGCTCAAGAGCAGTCATCCAGGACAAGACTTGGCTTCACATGGTGAACATTTAAGAAGAATATGTTGTATTGATTGTTGTATTGTATTGATTGATCCCTCTCCTCAAATAAAAAGTTGAAGTTCATCATAGTACAAGATATTTTTT
>JAINUG010000229.1:1307013-1309513 GCA_029706075.1 Aldrovandia affinis
CCCCTACCTCTGTGTAATCTCAGTGGTGATTTTAGACCCTATTTAGGGCGCTTTAGCCCCCCTGTCTTTCATCTCAGACCCCCTGAAAATGTTAAGTTGTGAATTTCTAAAAAAACATCTTTACTTCATATCTATTTTTAAATACCACAGATAGAGAGAGAGTGGTATTTCAATTCTGAGAGCGACCACCATTGTGGTGTTTTTGTTTTTGGGTAATGTAACAGTAAATGAATTACAAATGTAGGCTTGTGTTTTGCATGTGTACATCTCACATTCTCATTGGGGGCTGAGCCCCTAAAGGGCAAATCATAGAATTGCCCCTGCTGGCTATTTTGGACATCGACAAATACCGTAATTTCTGAAGATTCATCGTTTCCTCCATATATTGACGACAACATTGTCAGATTTGCAGTGGTATTTAGGGGTGTGCTAACACTCGAAGAAACTTCGCCAGTAAAGCCATCACTCACTGTGAACTGCCGTTGGAGCCCTGTTGTCCTGTTCCCACTTCTGTTTAACGCAGGCAAAGGTGTGTAAAGGTGCGTAAAGGTGCGTAAAGGTGTAAAGGTGCGTAAAGGTGCAAAGGTGTGTAAAGGTGTGTAAAGGTGTGTAAAGATGTGTAAAGGTGTGTAAAGGTGCGTAAAAGGCCTAAAGATGCATGCTAAAGGACATGCTCAAAGGACAACAACAACACAACACAACCAGGGCTCTGCAACATCAATGCAGCCTTTGCGACCTACGCCGAGGGGGTTTCAGAGGGTGTCGCATACCTAGCACAAAAATGTAACTCGTGAGCCCTCCGTCTCTCATCACTCATCCACACGATGACGTCTTTCTATTCGTCTGTCATATCCTCCGTTTACATCATTAGCTGATACATCGACCATATAATGTTTCATCATTTTTACGCAGCTCCATCGTGGAAGTTTTTGTCGTTATTTTTCATCTTTTCACCAATTATATATTTATAATTATAAATTAATTAATACAATAATAATAACTAAAGAACGAATAGAAGGCCTGTCTCTCAACCACAGACTGAATGTCACATTTCCTCAATAAATAAAAGCAATGTAGAACCAATATGTACGTATATATTTTTTTTAACTCATCTGTTACAGCAGCAGATTTTTTTCATATTCATTTTATTTTTTTCTCCCCACACTGCGAAAAATTTGTGTTGCAGCTTTTTTTCTGGGCTGTTTAGGGCCTTTCTGCTGGTTTGTTTTGATGAAATGCGAAGCTTCTGTACCACCGACACATCTCATTACCTCAAAATAGCGTTCCTCCAAAGTCCCTCCCCTGCGCTACGGTGGCAAAGCCGGTCGAACGCTTGTCATGCCGCAGTCAAACGACGGGAAGATCGGGGGAACGTCGGGTAATATTCTCACTCAAAATACGCAAACGCTCATGAAAGAGCACAGCTTGAAATGCAGCCATCTTTGTTTTTATTTACATCATTAAAAATGATTTAAATCACTAATGCAATTCCTAAAAAACTTCATATACTTATGAAGTTAAAAATATACAAACATATATATATCTTTTAAAACAACAACATCAGCTTCAACCCAAGGGTGTTACCCGTATAAGCTGTATTTTTTAAACCTTTAGCACAGCAACACAAAACCGCATTGTACTGGCGACTTATCTGTTATCTCCGTGCTCGCATCCCGGAGAAAGTAAAAGATGTCGGGCGTAGAGGAAGTATATGCACAGCTGCTCCACTCAGGTACCCTCTCAATAACACAAAAGGGCTGATTGTTAGAACGGCAGAGACAAGCGGAATGCGTTCGGTTTAAATAATTAATCTGGGGTCTGGGAGCGCAGGGCTGTGGGTCCGGACCACACTGCGGCAGGCAGGCGGGCGGGCGGGCGGGCGGGAGCCGGCCCTCGTAAAAACGCCTAAACGAAGCTTTCCTCCACCGGGCGAACACAAGGGCCCCCCGCGGGTCACTCGTGTGCTGCCACAGCAAACCGCCAATCACCAAGGGCCAAACTAGCGTCCGCGGGGGGCCAATTACGGGCGCGAGAGCGTCTCCGTTTCCCACATAATGTTGACTTTTAAAAGACAAATAAATACACCCCTCCGTCACCCCCCTCTGCCGCACGCGCGCTTGTCAACTTTTATGGACTATTTTATTGACCCTTATTGTTCTGCTCCCCGTCGTAAAAAAGAGCGCTGCTTTTGTCACCGGCTGTGCCTGAGTAACGATGCCGCATTACGCAGGAAAGCCAAAGCCCTGCGCCCAGGGACCCGGGCGGGACCCTTTACTGCTAACTCAGTGGAGCTGTGGGGGCCCGGACGGCCCTCCCCACCGCAGGGGGCCACATACCGCCACAGGAGCCCCATCGCTGGAGAACACAACTCCCTGAAATATTAATCAAACCTCCTAACCCACAGAATTCATCATCGGGGCGGTTAACCTCAGAGAGAGGGAGAGAGAGAAGGAGAGAAGGAGAGAGGGAGAGAGGGAGAGAGAGAGAGAGAGAGGAGAGA
>JAINUG010000229.1:1314513-1344513 GCA_029706075.1 Aldrovandia affinis
CACTCCGGCGGCCGGCGGTTTTTAAACTCGGTATTCGGGTGGGGAGACGGGCTGAGCTTGTGAGCGTGACAGAGATGAATTATTAAAAAGGGATCTGTTGTTATGAGAACGGGTGCACAGAACGCCAGTACGCCTAACGTGTCCTCAAACGTTAATCCATCACTGCTAAGTTAATTAACTAACTAACTAACTAAGTTAATGAACTTACCAGTGATGGACTGATCAAACTTAAAGTCGCGTATGTTTCAGAAGTTTGTCGTCTTGCTTGGTACACAAATGAACATTTGAGGATGGGAATGCGGGCTGGCGTACCTCTTATGTGCACTCCTGATTATGAGGAACAATACGTTCAAATCAAACACAAAAAAACTGCCCCCCAACTCTACGATCCAAAGTGTGGCAAACTGAGAGGCGGTGCAGACAGACCCCGGCGGTGTCGACGGTAAACAGGTTTGCGTTCCCTTACTCCCGTTTCTCTCTCTCTCTCATTTCCCTCTCTCTCTCTCTCTCTCTCCCCCTCCCTCTCTCCCCTCTCTCTCCCTCTCCCCCCCTCTCCTCCTCTCCCTCTCTCTCTCTCTCTCTCTCCCTCTCTCTCTCTCTCTCTCTCTCCCTCTCTCTCTCTCTCTCTCTCCCTCCTCTCCCCTCTCTCTCCCTCTCCCCCTCTCTCCTCCCTCTCTCTCTCCCTCCCCTCTCTCTCTCTCTCCCTCTCTCTCTCTCTCCCCCTCCTCTCTCTCCCCCTCTCTCTCTCCCCCTCTCTCTCTCTCCCCCTCCATCCCTCTTGCTGGTGAGACAGTGTTTTGGGTGCTGGTTCTGAAACAGATGGCCCAGCTCTGACAGATCCCCGGTGAGGCGGCCCAGTGCAGGAGATGGAGTCTCTGTCAGCGCAATACATCTCCCAAACGCCTGTGTGCGTGGGACACTATTGATTGATCAATTATGGCCCCTTGAGGAGCTCCCCTCTAGCACACACCCCCCCCTTTATAAGTTAATGGTCTCCAAAGTTATTAAGTCCTGGGGCAGGAAGGAATAAGGGGGTGTCTCAGGGAGGAGAAAAATAAGAAATATAAAATAAAAAATCTCTGCGCTGTCTGGGAACCGAAGGGCCCTCTGTCATCGTTTGATTCCCATCCTGTGAACACACATCACTTGTAAATGGAACTGCAGGAAAAACATTATTAGAGCTCAGCTGTGAGTGCTTCTGAATATATTAGAGGGGGGGGGGGGCAGGGAAATATCAATAACCACCTGACAGGGCTGTTACACTCCTGCGTGGAAACCCTGGGCAACGAGCGATGAGCGGCTTCGAGGGCCTGAGGCCCTGTCCAGGTGAATATCTCCTGGCCCTGAAGCCCTGTTCAGGTGAATCTCTCCTGGCCCTGAAGCCCTGTTCAGGTGAATATCTCCAGGCCCTGAAGCCCTGCTCAGGTGAATATCTCCTGGCCCTGAGGCTTCCAGGCCCCCTCCCCCCTCCCCCCTTCCCTCTCCCCTGTTTTCCCTCCCCTTAGAGGCACATTGTAAAGAACAAAAGAATATCATAAATTTGTCAGGGCAAGCCGGTGGTTCCAAGGCAGTCCCCAAAACAATAAGTTGCTCTGTTTCCACGGAAATAATATGTGCCCCTGCTCGTCCTGTTCGGTTCGAGTAAAGGCTAGCACTTATTGCGGCATCTCACCAGAGACCCCCACCAACACCCCCTTGTCAGTATTACTGCAGTTTACACATAAACGCCTGGCTCTATTCGAGCAATACCCCACATAAACGCTGCCAGCATCTCACAACAGCCTCTGTGATATTCTCCCTGTTCCGCCATCTCCTGACGTTTGTGCAGAGGCAGATTCCCAGCGAGCCAGACGACAGGCGAAAGGGGATGAGCTGTTTCCGAGCAGGAGCTGCGTGCGCCTCTGCTCTCCGTCTCTCCTGGTCCCCCAGGGGGGCGGAACCCTGTCACACTGTCGTAGTGTCAGTGTCATTTCTGAGCCGATGACAGCGCGTGAGAGCACTGAATCTCACAGCCGAGAGTCCTCAGGGGTGACAGGGCAGGGATGTGTCTGCCCAAACGCGTCAGCTAGCCCCCCGACGTAAACCTGACCCAAACATACGTGCGCAAAACCCAGCTGTGACTGATCTGGAGTCAGCGCTTTCTGCCCTTATCACACGCAGACACAAACGGAGAACAGGCTGTTTTTCTGCCGGCTGTGAGCCACGGCCGTAAAGTTTTAATGCAGACGATGTTATGAGTGACCTTATCCGATATTAATATGGCACAGAAAACGATCTGGTTTCGTGGCGCTAACACAGAGGCAGCGTCCACGCTTTAGCCGAGCGCTGACTTCCCCTCATGCCACCGCTCCCTATCAGGGCTCAGAATATTACGGGGATTATAAATTCTTAATAACGCGAGGCATATATTACCCCAACATTAACCGGGGAACCATTAAACCTGCGGATGATTGACCTCCGCTCACCACTCCCCCGCACGATTCCCTGGTGAAAGGGCGAGATCGTCTCGTGTGTTAGCCGCTCGCCTGATTCATAATTCAGACGGCCTTTTGATTGTGTGTTGTGTTTTCCGGGCGAACTCGAGGTGACATTCAGCCGTGCGCCATTGGGCCTCCATTGTGCTCCGTTCTCTCTTCTCCCCTCTCTCTCGCTTCCTGCATTCGCCCTGAGGCTACGGGACAACATGTACGAGCCCTCGACGATGTGACTCTCCACCGCTCGCCCCTGTAAGAGACGGGGTATCGCTCTATATTAGCCGAGCGTTCGTTCTGCGTCTCTGTGTCTCTGTGTCTCTCTCTCTTGTTGCGAGACGTGGCGTATCGCTCTATATTAGCCGAGCGTTCGTTCTGTGTCTCTGTGTCTCTCTCTCTCTCTCTCTTGTTGCGTGATGTGGCGTATCGCTCTATATTAGCCGAGCGTTCGTTCTGCGTCTCTGTGTCTCTCTCTCTCTCTCTCTCTCCTCGCTCGCCTGACGTGTGCCAGGAGGCCCCAAGGTCGCGGAGACGGGAGGCGGGAGACGAAAACCACGATTGATTTGGCACATCTTTCAGACCTTGTATTTCACTTTATTCAGCCAATACGTCCCCCCCAACCCCTCCCTCTCCCTCTCCTTCTCTCCCCTCCCAGGAGAAGAACTATCGAGGCATACCTCAGGCCTACCGTTGGGAGAGAAAAGAGTGACAGAAATACAGCAGGGGGCCTTTTGTTGACGGGAGCCTGACTCCGTTTAAATTCTTCCCGAGTGTCAGTGGAATAAGGATGCTTGCTCCTAAACGTCCGACAGGATTTCTACCGGTTTCACAGCAGCATTTATACGGGGGATGTTTAACGGGACGCTTGTTAAAGCAACCGTCTCTTATTTACGTTTCTCTGCCCTCAATCAGCAGTGGTAATGGCAGCACGTTTTCCTCAGGACGTTTAAGTAAAATCCTGAAATAGTTTCGGCCATTACTCAACGCCAGGGCGGTGGATAGATGCTAAGCTATTCAAGACCACCACGGTTTAACGTTTAACTTCAGGGGCGAAGATATTACATTTAACATTTACATTTTAGGCATTTAGCAGACGCTCTTGTCTAGAGCGACTTACACAGTTTACATTTCTTTACATACAATCCATTTATACAGCTGGATATTTTACTGAAGCAATTCAGGTTAAGCGCCTTTAGTTCAAGGGTACAACAGCAGTGCTCCCACCTGGGAATTGAACCTGCAACCTCTGAGTTACAAGCCCAGCTCCCTAACCATTACACGACACTGCCAGATATACTAGTTGCAATGCCGTGCCTTAAACAACAACACAAACAGCCCATGCTGTAGACAACTGTGATTTTTATGAGTATTTTTTAGTTTAAAGCTCTTTCTTGGGAAAGCGATCGTTGCTCTGAGCATGACCTCGTAACATGAGCCGGCCCTGGGCCGGTCGCCATGGTGTCAGTGTGGAAAGACAAGCTTGTCTCGGCCGCTGCGTCGCGCTGGCCAGATCACATCTGATTTGTGTTCCTGGCAGGGCAGGACTTTTCCGAGGCTGGTCGGTGTGTCACCAGGCGTTTGCCCCAGTTTCTGTTCCCTCAGCGTCCGAGTCGTCTGAAATCAGCACTGCACTGAATACATGATGAGGAGAACGGGCCGTTCGGCCCATCTAGGCTCGTCATGTCCTAATCTAAAGAGTATCTAGTACTACATCTAGCCTGGACTTGAATAGCCCAAGTGTTTCTGCCTCTACTACCCGACCTGGCAAGCTGTTCCAGGCATTGACAACTCTCTGTGTAAAGAAAAACTTCCTAATATCCGTGCGGAATTTGCCTTTAACTGATTTCCCATCTGTGACCTCGAGGGCTTTCAGAAAACAAACAAACAAAAGAAGAGATCATGACCTTGCACCCCCTCCCCCCATAATGACTCAAACTAGAACAGTCGATGACCCGGCACCTTGCACCCCCCCGATCCCCATCCCCCAAAAAGCCCAAATCTGCAGTCGGTTTCGAGTCGGTTTTGCATTCGCAAACAGAATCTGAACAACATTTGCATATACCACTAACAGAGGCACATTGGGGGATCAGTGACCCACGATTGGGAAGGTGACACACTTTAGCGCGCCCTCGATGGAGGGCGTCCCATTAACCAGGGGGGGGGATGCTTCGCCGAACCTGAAACGGGTTTTAATTGGTCGGTTTAAAGGGCTGAGTCTCCACATCATCCAATTACTGCGACGCCGTCAGCACTTTTCGCGCTAATTGTATTCATCAGTGCACATCGTTATGGGGGCCCCCTCTCCGATCTTAATGAACATTAAAAACTCAAACCCAACGTTCCTTTGAATCGCAGGATAGCCCGGAGGTGAAGAAGAGAGGGAATAGCAGGGGTTTACGTTTTTAAACCCTAATGAGGTCTCCCAAGTTGTGCTCTCAGAGAGGGATGGAGATATCGGGCAGCAACACAGGGGCAGGTTTTATTTTCTCCTCCGATCTCCTTGACGACGGAGACGAAGGCGACGGTTGCCGACTGCTGCATCATCACCGTGGTAACCTGCAGAGTTTTATGTGCGGTCTGAGCTCCCCGCTGCTGGGATGGGGCCTGCTGCCGCTGCAGAAACTGCGGCCATTAAGACACAAGCCTGTTCCTCCCCCACACCTCCCGGCCACAAGCCACTCCTGATACACACCCATGTATCCGTCTTTTCTGTTTGTTTGTTTGTTTTTTTGCTTCAGTTTTTTTCCAGTTTTTCTCCCAATTTAGTAGCCAATTACACCCTCTGTTTGTTTCGATTCACCCTCCCCTCACAAGTCCGCTGCTTGTCTCTACGAGGCAAGCTCTAATTCTCTGAGAGAATTCTGTTTCCTCTGAGACAGAATTCGACCCCACCCACGTTCTGGAGACTCCCTTACGTGCTTCACGGCGGACCCGAGCCGGCTCACCCTCCCCCTCCCCCTGGGGCGGACACGCCCCCGCCATCGGGGCGCGACCAGGGCCGGTCTGGTAGAGACGGGTTTAGAACCGCGTCCCTGACAGGCAGCGCACACTCGTATCGGACCGGCCAAGATACCAAGACCGCTATGCTATCCGCCGCCCCAGTTGTATTACAGTCATTTTGAGAGGCTGTGGAAATAGTGAGTGTTAATTAGGCCAGAAAACGTCTCTTCTGATGTCTTGGTTTCCTTGAACCAGGCAGTGTGCAAGTTATCCAGAAGTAAGACTCAGACGTTGGCTTCTATGATGGCGCTCTGTGTCAGAATTCGACTCGTCTACTGTATAATGTCAAGTAGCCGGCTGGCAATCAGCTCTGTTTCGGAGGAAGAGAGGATTTTCTCCCTGCTGTTTATCCCGTGTGATAAACACACACACACCAGATGGGTGAAACAATAATAGTTTGTGACTCGATGCTCTCCTGAATTGACACATGTAATTTATTATGTTTTTCCCTTTCAAGTGAAATGGGGAGAGAGGGCTGAGAGATTGAACGTTTGCGGTTTTAATAAAAACCTTCGGTGAGTATTTAACGTTAGAGTCGGATTAGTTGGGGAAAAGCGGATTAGTATGTTTGTAGCATTTGTGTTTTATTTAACTTATAATGTAAAAACAGCAACAGCAAAAAAACAAACCCCATATTTTCCATAACACACCGAAACAGATTGCTGTAGATTTTTTGGCAGCAATTGCGGGTTTATTTTTTATTTTAACAGTGCTGATCGCATATTTGTTTAACCCACGGGGAAAAAAAAGGCATGGCTGGTGGGCCTATCACAGCACAGCTGGGCTAAAGGTCAAAGGTCACTACATCTGACTACGCTTCCATAATCTGGCAATCGGCTAAAAAACCTCAATCCCGAAGCATATGCTCCGATAAGAGTCGAACTTCACATCACGTTTATTGAAGTGCTGTGTGTATATCCGCGAGATCAATGGTGTGTTAACTGTGAAATGAGAGGATTAATACAGACGGACTGCAGGGGTGAAAAAAGAAGGAAATTGTGCAACGGCAGCACATTACTGCATCATTCCTCCCCTGTATCACGGCAACCACAGCCTCACGCATTAATTACAGCGTATCGGCACGGCGACGAGACCGCTCGTCCATCACTTATGATGTGCTTGTCTTCTTCTGAGCCGCTGAGAAGCATGTCAAGATAAACAATCCAATTAAATTTAAATACACGGGAATGCATTTGTGAAGCTGGAGGCGTTGGGGGGAGAAGATTCGCGCGGGCTGCTTTTGGTTGGTAGCGAGGCTGGCGCCACAGAGTTTTAATTGTGTTTTTAAACCCCTGTGTTTGTTACTGTTGGAATGCGGTAGTGCTACGCCCAGATTCCGTCTGCGTTTGTTCACAACTTACTTTGGCTCTGAAATTTTGTATTTTTGTTATTTATTGTAACCTTGATTATGCTGCCAACACCTAACACCAAAACACACATACAACACACACACACACACACACACACACACACACACACACACACACACACACCACCATGACACCAGTGCTTAATTTGTGCCGAGGCAAATGCCAAGAATCCGATTTTGCGCCCCGGCAAATGTCTTACTCAGAATCAGAGCCCCGGGTTCATAAATATCTAAAGTGCGACAACAACGCGTATTTTAAACTGGTATTAAACAACGTTACGTCCAGTGAACATTACAAATGTAAACAGAATGCAGAAATGCAGAAATGCAGCGACACGGAGGTAGGAAAAGTTTACCCTTTTTCCTCCGTGGGCGGGGGGGGGTGAGCCCCGGCATCTCTTATTTTACAAATTAAGCACTGCATGACACCTAATAACAACAAGGACCACAGTGTAAATAAGTCCTGGGAGTTTTCTGTGTCATCATGGATATGTCTTTTTAAAATGTACATCGGTATGTATCCATGTATTGTCTGTGAAATGTGAAATAAACTAAACTAAACTGAAAGTGAATGCAGTAGTTAACTTTTTCAACAACAAAAAAACTTCTGGTGACCCACCAAGCCCAGCTAAGTTCATTAATAATAAAATAATAATAATCAAATTCTTCAATTCAATTCTGAGTCAAAGGTAAAGAACAAAACTCACGTTTAATCCCTGGGACAGAACGGAACAGCGCACAAGAACGTTCCCGAAACAAACGCACAAGATGAGCAGGAGAGGAACAGAACAAACGCACAAGGTGAGCAGGAGAGGAACAGAACTAAACCACAAGGTGAGCAGGAGAGGAACAGAACCAAACGCACAAGGTGAGCAGGAGAGGAACAGAAACAAACGCACAAGGTGAGCAGGAGAGGAACAGAACCAAACGCACAAGGTGAGCAGGAGAGGAACAGAACCAAACGCACAAGGTGAGCAGGAGAGGAACAGAAACGCGTCACAGCGGCGGGCGATACCTCCGTTTCACCTCCACGACCTTCGACCCCTCTCCCTCTCCCCCTCTCCTCTCTCCCCCTCTCTCTCTCTCTCCCCCTCTCTCTCCCTCTCCCCCTCTCTCCCCCTCTCTCTCTCTCTCTCTCTCTCTCTCTCCCTCTCCCTCTCCCCTCTCTCCCCCTCTCTCTCTCTCTCTCTCTCTCTCTCTCTCTCTCTCTCTCTCTCTCTCTCTCTCTCTCTCTCCCTCTCTCTCTCTCTCTCACGGGAGAGCGCGGGATCTCACGTGTTTCCACACATCGCTCATCGGTGGCGTCACACCTGCACGTGCACCTGTACCAACGCCCCGCTCACAGACCTGTCGTTACAGCCTCTGTGTGACGTGCAGAGTCGCAGACACCAGGGGGATGCCAGTCCAGTTCTCCTCAACTCACAGTTAACTGAGCTAAGAGCACATCTGTGAAGCGGTGGAAACACTTTCACGACTCAGATAAACTTTACATCTCTACCGTGAATCCACGGGCCTTGTGTCTTTCCCACACAACACCTGGGGACCTGCTAATGGTGTTAAAACAAATGCACAGTTATTTTCTGAAACTGCCCCCACTTTGATTAATCACAGAAGGTGGCTCTCCTCCCAATTATCTCCTCATGTTGGAACTCCCAAACATTTGGATTCTATTTTACCCATTTCCATTTATTTTTGTTCAGAGCGGGACTCTACCTACAGTTCCACAGCTGTGGAGGGTCACCTGAGCACAGGTACCGGATCCAACCCAGTCCGTCTCCAACCAGGGGTTCTGTGTGGCTCAGTAGGTAGAGTGTTGTTCTGTGTGGCTCAATAGGTAGAGCGTGGATCTGTGTGGCTCAGTAGGTAGAGCGTGGTTCTGTGTGTCTCAGTAGGTAGAGTGTGGTTCTGTGTGTCTCAGTAGGTAGAGCGTTGTTCTGTGTGGCTCAATAGGTAGAGTGTGGTTCTGTGTGTCTCAGTAGGTAGAGCGTGGTTCTGTGTGTCTCAGTAGGTAGAGCGTGGTTCTGTGTGTCTCAGTAGGTAGAGCGTGGTTCTGTGTGTCTCAGTAGGTAGAGCATGGTTCTGTGTGGCTCAGTAGGTAGAGCGTGGTTCTGTGTGTCTCCACATGGTTCTGTGTGTCTCAGTAGGTAAATCATGGCACTGACAACGCTTAGGTTGTGGGTTCGATTCCCTGGGGCCACACATACTGAAAAATGTATGCGTTCACTACTGTAAGTCCCTTTGGATAAAAGTGTCTGCTAACTGTAACCCAACTGCATGAATGAGGGTTTCACATCAGCAGGATTCTCGTCTCGGGGGTAACCGTGGGGTCCGTCGACGGAGGCTTCGCCCTGACCACGTCCGCTGGCGCTGATCCGACCGGGTCCTTGAGATGGGGGCGTGAAACTCATCAAAAAGCGTGTGACATTTTGATGGCTTTCCAATCCCGGCCTGCGGTTATTCCGCCCCCTCGGTTTGTGAGATGGGACCTTTTGACACCCGCCGCCAGAAGGCCTCCGCTTCCCTCCCTCGGCACGCAAGCTCATCTCGTCCTGCACCTGCTCACCGAAATGTCACGGCGATCCGCAGAGACGGTCCCTATCTGCATCTCTAAATATCCCTGGGGAGGGAGGGAGGGGGGGGATACGTGCCCCCTCCACGGTCGCGGCTGTGAAGCGCTCCTTTGATGCGATCACACACACACCCCCCCACAGCCCCCAGGGGTAAAATGGAAGCTGAGTGGAGGGCGGAGCGCATACCGCGGTGACCCAAAGGGGGCGCTACGCTACGACTCCTACACAGCGCTGCGAGTCGGTTGGCTGCGTTTGTGCTTCTGCCTGCAGCGAGTTTCTAACCGAGGATCTCGACGTGACAAGAGACACGATTAGCCCGCTGAGCTAAAGACTCAAGCCCCCAACTCTGGGAACTAATCACAGTCTTATCGGGCTGGCAGTGTAGTATAATGGTTAGGGGAACTGGGCTTGTAACTCAGAGGTTGCAGGTTCAATTCCCAGGTGGGGTCACTGCTGTTGTACCCTTGAGCTAAAGGTACTTAACCTGAATTGCTTCAGTGAAATATCCAGCTGTATAAATGGATTGTATGTAAAGAAATGTAAACTGTGTAAGTCGCTCTGGATAAGAGCGTCTGCTAAATGCCTAAAATGTAAATGTAAAATGTAAATGTACAGTGGCAAGGAAATACTCCCTCGATGGGGAGAAAGGGGGCCCATCCTCTTCTGGCCAGCACAGGATGTATCCAAAAAGACCGAATCATAGTCAGGTCTGTAAGGTACCGTGAACAGGAGTCAGTGGGTTAAGATTTCTAAAACCAGACTGGAAATTGTATAAGATCTTGTGTTTGTTAAGATAGTCACAGAGCTGCTCTTGCATGTTTTATTTTCTTACTTCATGGAATCAAAATGAATTTAACTGGGATTTCTTGCCACTCGTCAACACATGATTCTGTATAACGGGGGTGTTCAAATCCGGGCCTCGAGGGCCGCAGTGTCTGCAGGTATTTGCTCCAACCCACGCTCTACCCCACCTGATTTCTCTAATTAGTTTACCTCCTTGGTCCAGGAAGCGAGCTAATGAGTGAAATCAGGTGTTGTAGTGCGTGGCTGGAACAAATACCTGCAGACACTGCGGACTTCAAGGCCTGAATTTGAACACTCCCGCTCTATAATGTCAAATAAAAATACAACTCTAAAGCTTTTTGTTCATTCATTACAAATAGAAACACAGACAATAATTGATTCAGTAAGTATTCACCCCTTTTGCTAAGACACACCTGAATAAACTTGAGAGAGAGAATGCCTTGGGGGGTGCGTTTCCATGGTTAGCTGTTGATTGAGTTCCGCGCTGCACAGAAAGCAATGAAGTGTGCGTGTGTGTGTGGGGGAGAAAAAAAACTATTATGGGTTATCATTTTTATTTTTTACTTGCCTTGCAGAAATCTCTACTGAACAAAAATTGATTGAAATCCTGAAGAAGAAGGGGGGAGAATCAGCGTAATGGAATGGCCATCGAGGAAACGGCTGACATGATGGAAAGGTAAATGATGGCCACTGGCAAGGGGATTTGTTCTTTTAAATGCAATCCCAATGTTGTGGGTGCTGACCTGTCACTTCTCCTCCATTCCCCCATTGTGTGCTGCTTTTTTAAAGTACCCTAACCCTGAATTCATAAACATGAATGTTTCCCCTCCTGCCGCAGTTTGAATTATAATTTTTTTTTATAGAATATGTTTCAGATTTTCTCCCATTTTCTCCCATTTTAGTAGCCAATTACACCCTGTCTCTTTCCATGTCAATCCCCCCCCTCGTATTGTGAGCTTGCTGCTGTAGCCCTGAGACCGGCAGTGACAAAGGCAAAGTACCGTCTCCTCCGAGCCGGCACTCGCCAAGCCGTCGACTGTAACTCTGGTACACACAGCCACGCCTATACGCAGTGAGCTCATATCGGCTTCCCTCCCCCCTCCCTGGGGCGGACAGCCAATTGCCGCCCCCTAGTGGCACTTGCTGTGAAGCACGTAAGGGTGTCTCCAGAAAGGGGGTCGGTGAGTTCCGTCTCGAAGGAGGCGGATCATCGCCGGCCTCGGAGAGTAGCTTGCCCCGTAGAGATGGGCAGCGAGTTCGTGTGGGAGGGTTATTCTAAATAAATAGAGGGTATAATTAGCTTCCAAATTGGGGAGAAAAAACAGGGAAAACCCTGAAGCCAATTTTGTTTTTTAAATGTCAAAAAAGGTTACAGTAGTAATGGGTTCCAGGCAATATCATAATAATAATAATAATAATATCAATCTCCAAGGACTTTCAATGAGGTCACAAATAGTCTGCACTACAGGAAATAGTTTACATAAATAAAGCGATGTTATGAATTGGGTTCCGTTTCGGGTTTTCCCGATTTCGTTTTCTCTGGGCCACTGCAGACAACCACCTCGTCAGGTGAGAGGGTGAACACCTGGGCGTAATGAACACCTGGGCGTAATGAACACCTGGGCGTAATGAAGCCCTGCCCAGGTGGGGTAAATAGGGCCTGACTGCAGGAGCTCATTTCTCGTGTTGGTGTCGGAGAGGCAACAACTTCAGTTGCTCTCTCCTTAAATCTGTCTTCGTTTATCTTTCTTGTCTTTTCTCTATTTTCTGCATTTACTTTTAAAATTTTACTTTTACATCGTGGCAGACGCTCTTATCCAGAGCGACTTACAGTTTACATTTCTTTACATACAATCCATTTATACAGCTGGATATTTTACTGAAGCAATTCAGGTTAAGCACCTTTAGCTCAAGGGCACAACAGCAGTGCCCTCACCTAGGAATCGAACCTACAACCTTTCGGTTAAAGGCCCAGTTCCATAACAATTATACTACGCTATCGCCATTTTCTGTTTGTTTGGCGCTGGGGGGGCAACACCATCGGTTGATTTGTTTGAATTCCTTTTTCACTCCCTCTTTACCTTTGTGTTTTGGGTCTTTTCTTTTTGCCTGTTTGTTTTGAGAGGGTCAGTGGGTGGCCTGGCCATCTCATAGACCCTGAAAGTCCCTGTCTCTCTGTTGCCCATCAGTTATTTTGTTGGTTTCCCCAAAGCGACCATTTTGTTTTATTTGTATGAGGGGAAGCGTAACAACGATGCCTGCGTCATTTTAGCCTTTCTTTCTTCAGTTCTTTTGTTCTTTCTTCCTCCCTCTCTTTCTTTGTCGAGGGCATTTATGAGCCCTAATTCTGGCGCTGTGGTAGGCCGTGTCATCTGCTACACGAGCAGCATTTCCACAACAGTGGGATGAACAATCACGGGGTTATTTATGGGATGGTGCAGGCCTTGATTTGTGCTCAGAGCTCAGGGGAATAGAAGCCTCATTTTCTCAGCTGGCACCGATCTGCTTTGAGCCACTGCTGCAGTACCGACGCTGACCAGAGGCGGCCCAAAGCGTGGCGGCGTGGTGGTGGGAATGTGAACGCTTGACTCCTCGCGTTGGATTAGAAAAACGCACGATCAGCAGGGGCAATCCTCGGATTTTACCTTTATGAATTTACTGCTACATTCCCCCAAAAAAAACACAATGGTGGTCGCTCTCAAAATTGAAATACCACTCTCTCTCTATCTGTGGTATTTAAAAAAATAGATATGAAGTAAAAATGTTTTTTAGAAAAGAATGGCTAAACATTTTCAGGGGGCTGAGATGAAAGACAGGGGGGCTAAAGCCCCCTAAATATGGTCTAAAATCACCACTGTGTGATCGGCCCACATAGAACAAGCAGTACCAGTCCCCCCTAGGACATTCATTCATTCATTCATTCATTCATTCATTCATCCATTATCTAACCTGCTTATTCCTGGTCAGGGTCACGGGGGGACTGGAGCCTATCCCAGCATGCATTGGGGCGAGAGGCAGGAATACACCCTGGACAGGTCACCAATCCATCACAGGGCACACACACCATTCACTCACACACTCATACCTACAGGGCAATTTAGACTCTGCAATTAGCCTAACGTGCATGTGTTTGGACTGTGGGAGGAAACCGGAGTACCCGGAGGAAACCCACGCGGACACGGAGAGAACATGCAAACTCCACACAGAAAGGCCCCCGGCCTGGATTCAAACCCGGGACCTTCTTGCTGTGCGGTGACAGTGCTATCCACTGCACCACCATGCCACCCCATTTGGAGGAAATCCTTGCTGTAAAATCACAAAAGATGCCTTGTTAAGGGAATCTGACAACATCGTTAGATCTTCAGAGGAATCGGCATGCTTTTCAACCTCCTCAACAGCAATGCGTTTGATTAAAAGATTATAAATTATAAATAGATTATACAGAAAAGATAGATAAGAGAGATAATAGGATGTCCCCAGAATGCTTGTGTCCCTGGAATAAATATGAGAGATAATGAATAACTCTGCCATAATTTCTACATGTTTTTAAGTGTTAAAAAGACCATATATTTGCATATCAAAGGCCTGGGAGCATGTGGATATACACAAAGCACTTATATATTTGCATATTAATGCTGATTTAAAAGGTCACGATATGTGTAGAATTCTATATCCCTGACCAAGGTTAACATGCCCATGAATAACATGCAAAACAGCAAAGTTATGAAATGAATAAAATATCAAACGAGCATATATATGTGTGTGTGTGTGTGTGTGTGTGTGTGTGTGTGACCCCTTGAGTAAATGAAGGGTTCTGTTCTGGCAGCTCTGTTGCATCCCTAAGATAGAGTTCCAGACACTTATAGGAACTCTGCCAAGCCGTTTTGGCTCCTGGTTGCCCATTGCTCTATTAAGGTACCTTATGTTGATGTTTATTTTATTTTGGCAGTTATATATATTTATAGAGGCATCCCAAGGGGCAGCCCGGAGAAGTGGCTGCCTGCCCCTTTAAATCGTGGGGTTGACAAGAGCCAGAGGAACTACATCTCCCAGCAGCCTGCAGTCTCCGCCCCCTCCCCCCTGGCCACCAGCTGAAGCAAATGAAGCAATGAGGACTACTGGCAGCTGAATCTAATATTGAACTCAATAAAAGGACTGATTGTGCCGCATTAAGGGGGCAGGGTGGGGAGAGTGAATGGAGGGCTTGGGGTTTGGGGTTTGGGGTTTGGGGTTTGGGGTTTGGGGTTTGGGGTTTGGGGTTTGGGGTTTGGGGTTTGGAGTTTAGATGCATTTTGTGAAAGATTCTTTAAGTTGTTATTTTGTGCCACCTCTGCATTTCATCGCTGGCCTACACCCTCCAAAAATGTTGTTGTGTGTCACCCCACCCCCAGTGACACTAAAATATATAATAATATATATATATACACACACACATTCTGAGAGAAGGAGAGAGAGAGATTAGAGGCTACGCTAACACGCCGTGGCGTGGAAAACTGTTTTTACAGAAACACGAAGCACACAAACACACATGCGTTGCTACTTTTTAAGTAATTTTTTTTTCAGAGGAAACGCAATCACTGCACATTTCAGGGCCATTTTTCACATGGACTTCCTGTCCCTCCTGGGAGGGCGTGGGGCCACCAGGGGAATCTCACATGGCTAAACTTTAATTCTGAAACACTCGTGAGTGAGCGAGGGAGCGGGGGGCCCATATGGTTCCCTCCCCAGCGTGGAAGCTGTAAACCCCCCTGCGCTGTGACCTATAAACTGAGCCTCTCTTAACCGTCTGTTTTCAGGAGCGAGGGAAAGCTGCTGTCACAGAGCGCCACGCGACCGGCCCGCCAACACTCTGCTGCTCTCGCCTGTTTCTGTCGCACGTAAACGCATGCAGCAGGGTAGTGTAGTGGTTAGGGAACTGGACTTGTAACTCCTTGAGATTGCAGGTTCAAGTCCCAGGTGGGGGCACTGCCGTTGTACCCTTGAGCAAAAGCTACTTAATCTGAATTGCTTCAGTAAAAATATCCAGCTGTATAAATGGATTGTGTGTAAAGAAATGTGAAACTGTGTAAGTCGCTCTGGATAAGAGCGTCAGCTAAACGCCTAAAATGTAAATGTAAATGTAAAAGGCATGCGTCCCTGCGGGAAACCCATACCTAAATGCGACGATCAGACCTTCGTTTCCTTAACCAGTTAAAGCGCGCAAAGAATTGGAGAGCGGTACTTTGGTTGCGCTGAAACAGTTCTTAACTTCAATCCGCGTTTCCAGACACTGACTACACACGCTCGTAACTGAACAGCCGAGTGCGTTTTATGCACCCGATCAAATCACCAGCACATTTCCCATTGTGTACACCGTCGTCCTGGGTCAGACCATTTTAAATACAATGGTCTGTAACTATCTTAGCAATTTTTGCAAGGCCTTCACATCTTATCTTGAGATATTAAAGATGTTAAAATGGGGCTACGAACAGTGAAAACCCAGATTCACCTTAATGTTCTCTCTTAATGTTCTCTCTCGGTTCAAGGAGATTATTCTGGACAGAAGCTGAGGTAACGGAAGCCTTGGCCAGCATATCAGCATGTTTGCCTTTCTGCTGATGATCACCGCAGTATATCCTCGGGCTTAAAAATAATCCAAATGTGCCTTTTATTTGTTTTTGGGTCTGAAATGAGATCTCCCTACGGATGCAGCAAACCCACGCCTGGCGTAATATCAAATTAAGCTTTGTTTACTTTCAAATGCCACAAAAGTCATTCTCAGTCAATCAAATTAAGTTGTACTTACTTGAAATGAAAATTGCATTAGCAGAGCTCGTTAACTTTAAGTTGGATTGACTCTGGAAACGGCATTAAGTGTACACTGATAATTGGACCTCAATTGCATTTTGTGTTCTTCAAATTCAATCATTCACGGGCCCCATACAGGAGTCACTACGGTCAGTGATGGGGGACGCACATTTAAAATGCATTTTAGCTGCTCATGAGCTTATGAGAAACCGCTTGTCACCACTTCAATTCTGTCTAAACAAAAGTGTCAAAGTGTACAATTTTTGTGTTGTGTTATTCCCTTAATGTTCCCCTAGCGCTAAAGATGGTGAAAATATTGAATTGTTATCGGCCTCCCGGGTGGTGTAGCGGTTACAACGTTCGACGCTGCCCACTGCGACCGGGGTTCGATTCCACCGGCCGCGCCAGAGTCGGCTCTGGCTGGGGGACTACGGCAGAGAACTCACAATATGAGGGGGGGATTGACATGAAAAAGAGACGGTGTAATTGGCTACTAAATTGGGAGAAAATAGGAGAAAATCAGAAACAAATTCTTTTAAAAAAAAGTTAATTGTTGTGTGAAAGGTTTATTGTAGCTTTTTTGCGATTATTTTGCATTTCGGCAGAATTTATGGGCCTAGCGTTTGTCAAATGTGTCAGGTAATGATCGATGACACATGTATGTACATGTCCAATGTCTATGTGTTACATGTGTGTGCATGTATAAGGTGTATGTGTTACATGTGTGTGCATGTGTAAGGTGTATGTTTTACATGTGTGTGCATGTATAAGGTGTATGTGAAGCCACCCTACATGCCTGCTTGGTTCCAGCACTTTCTTCTCAAAACAATACTGATGCAAGCTGAATATTTCACAATGAGAATATAGGACAGGATATAAATCTATATCTCATATGCTGGTGACACATGCTAATTCCTCTGCCCGCTCACTAACCTTCTCTCTCCCAGACTCAGTTTTTCTGGCAAAGTGCCTTGTTGTGCATTTCAAGAAGCTGAAGGCAGCTAATCTTAAACCAGTAAATAAACAATTCAGGATAAGGAATGCTACCCTCCAGTTTTCTTCCAATTATGTATTTCATAAAAAATATAGCCAGATATGCCATTTGTTCAGCATCAGCATGAAACCAAAAAATGGGGCGGAGCTAGCAATATGGTATCAGTGAGTCACTGATTTGAACCAATCAAATGTTCTTTGCTGTGGGGAGTGAAAAAATGCTGTTATCACAAAACTATTTGTTTTAGGTTAGCAGAGAAACAAAATAGAGGTGATTAGTTTATCTATTATTTTATTTTTTGTTGAGGACAAGTACTTTATAGAGTAGCAAGATGATACAACTAATTGTTTAATTGTGTTTTTCAATAAACAATATGTATGGTACTCATTACTAACCTTAACTGGCATTATGATTTATAGAACCTCTGATCTAACTATTGAGCCTACTCTACAAATATATATTCCAAGCACCACATAAAACAATTCACCAGAGATGAACAGGACACTACATTTAGATATTTAAACACTTCAAAAACCTTCAATTCAATGATTTTAGGTTAACAGGAAAACAAAATCGAGTGTGAAATTCACAAAGTGTGCCCCATTATGTGGCTCATTAATGTCCCACCACTTGACTCATCGTTGTAACGCCTCTGCCTCTGGTAAGGGAGGCCTGCTCTGATTCCAGTTCCCCTTAGAGGGCAAGATAAACACAAATAAATACAAAGCCATTCTGAGTGATCACCTTCATCCTGTGGTGAAGCATTTCTATCCTGATGGGAGTGGTCTCTTCCAGGATGACAATGCCCCCGTCCACAGGGCACGAGTGCTCACTGAATGGTTTGATGAGCATGAAAACGATGTAAACCATATGCCATGGCCGTCTCAGTCACCAGATCTCAACCCAGCTGAACACTTATGGGAGATTCTGGAGCGGTGCCTGAGACAGCGTTTTCCACCACCATCAACAAAACACCAAATGATGGAATTTGTCATTGAAAAGGTGTTGCTTCCCTCCAGTAGAGTTCCAGACACTTGCAGAATCTACGCCAACGCGCATTGAGGCTGTGCTGGCAGCTGGTGTTGGCCCAACGCCCTATTAAGACACTTTGTGTTGGCGTTTCCTCTATTTTGGCAGTCACCTGTATTTGCCCCAGGGTCTGGATGTGTCCAGCCAGCTAAAGAGGAAGGTGGTGTGATGGGTGTGTCTGGAACTCGACACCGGCGAAGGTCGAGTTACCGGAATCGATTGTGGCAGCGCAGCCCGTCGGAGGACAGAGGCTCTCAGCGATGCTGCGTAGGATCGGAGATCAGGGCTCCGATTCCCCCAGACCCCGTCTGGCCACTCCTCCCCTCTCCTCCCCTACGCTGCGATCAATCGCCAGCCAGCAGGCCTCTACGACCGCTTCATTACTGCAGCGCGAGGACAGTAACAGAAGATTACATTAATTAAATGATCAATATAGAAAAGTGGGAATAAATAAATGAATAATACATCATTTAAAAAAAAGTGGAAATCCATATAAATGGGGTGGTGTCTGTGTGTGGCAGAGGGATGTGATTTTAGCACCACGCTGATGAGCAGCGGAGACCCACAGATGAGATTTAGCGGTTTTTCTAACTCTGGACACTTGTCCCTGTAAAATAAACAATTAAAATAAAATAAATCCATAGAGTGATGCCTAACATAGAAAAAAATTAAATGAGTGATTTCTGTGTGTAAATATTCCCTGGCCACAAAACAGAAAGAAGCTGGCAGTCCGTTAAAACAGGACAAATAAAACAGAAATGTAATCTCAGAACTCAGAAAGGAGTCTGAGGAGAAGTGTTCCGTTGATTGATGATGCTTAATAATAAAAGGCAAATCACACGCAGAGGAAGAAGTGTACATTTCCATTTACGGGGAGCAGGAAGCCCTCACCTCCCCTTAAAGTAGTACTATGTTTATGAAACTCCATCAATCATAAATAAAGCAGTGAGCAAACTCTTCCTTTTTTTATTTCTGATTTTATCCCATTTTCTCCTAATTTAGTAGACCTGCTATTTTATGTAAATCCCCCCCTAGTAATGTGAGTTCGCTGCCATAGTCCTGCGACCGGTAGTGACGAAGGCAAAGTATCGTCTCCTCCGAGACAGCACTCGCCAAGCCAGCCACTCTTAACGTCCTGTCGAGCCTGTCCAGCCAAGAGCCGACTCTGGCGGGACGGGGAATCGAACCCCGGTCTCCGTGGCCAGTGTCGAACGTTGTAACCAGTGGACCACATCAAACTCTTCCTTTTGAGCAGTGAACACACACCTATAACTATTCATTATTTAAGTTATTTAAAATACTATTAATCTGTTAATGCGTCAGCACTGCCATTGAAATGATTTACATATTTAAGATTGTTTGTTTATCAGTTTATACACTACAGTATTTGTTGATTCTTTTGCTAAAAGAATGATTTAACTTTTTTTTTTTCATTCATATTTATTCATATTTTTTAAATCTTTTTATTAATATTAGCAGGACAAACTTTTCTTTGAACTTAAGCAACAATGGGCAGATATATCAGTGAAAAATGAACAGCTGGAATGGTTCACTAGCTATTGAACCAGAATGATTTTGTGCAGAAATATTACATTTCTTTTAAGTCGTTGCTTCTTGGCATCGTACTGCTGTTAATGTAGTCCTCCAAGCTCAACCTTGGATTCATTCTTTTCAACTCATTTTTAATTAGCCAGTTATCATATTTATCTATCATATCTCAGGTCTGTCCAGTGCAACAGCCATGAATATTAGATTGTGAATTTTTGACACATTTAACTATTGTTTTAATTATTTTTAGACAAGAGAAATGAATAAGCTAGCTTCCAGAACCTGTAAAAAAATATATACCAATGAATTGTCTGACACTAGTTCTTTCTGCTCACCCGCCTCGTTTTAGCTCCTGATTACAGCGCATAAGATTAATAAATTAAGCAATTAACTCGATGCTATTTGTACCGAGGAGAAGAATGCCGGGGTGCACCATGTTTCTCATAATTGTAACAATTACATTTAATTAGACATTTCAATTAAATTAGAGGCGTTTAATAATGGCTAATACAGTTGTCTGAGCACAAAGGATCGAGCTGACACAAATTACACAGTGCATTTATGATAAGCCATTCTGCGTCTTCAAATTGAGTTATCATTGACAAATCTGTTAACAACATACCACAACTGGAACTGAAATCATTCATAATTGAACAGTGCAATGTTACATTGGCGTTCCAGCGATATGGATATGATCTAATTAATATGTACCACAGCAGGGAAAATGCTAATTGTGCGGCACAAGCATGTACTAATTTGTAGAATACGATTTGCATAGGCTTAGAAAAATGCCATAGATTGTATTACAGATTGCAGGTTACATCGACACACCTAGATCACAAACGCATTTTAACGACGCTTTGAACTTGACCCCGTGGGACTTCAATCGACATTATCGAGTGTGAGATTTGTTGCAGAATTTATATCGCTGCCGGGAACCATATCCACAACCCGCACAGCGCAGCGGCCAGCGGCTTGCTGGAGGAACCAGAGAATGTGTCCGTGTAGACTGGGAAATTAAAAAAACATATTATATTTTATATTTCATATTTAATATCTTTTTCCCTGAAATGATGCTATTCCTCCATTTATAACATCTCCTGTTCCTAATCCAGCTATCACTCAGAACTTAAAAAGCAAAGTAAAATGGTAAAACTTCACCATTCAGGAAATGGGTTCGATGGTGCTTTGATAGCAGAGCTGTGTTAAGCTGCAATTACATGAACTTCCCCCCTCATTGTGTTACAGGGAAATTAAAAAATACAGCAGCATAAAAGTCTAAACTATTAAACATTGGTATCAGGGCTGCACAGAGACGTTCAAAAGCCCCTTGCATTATGATGATGGAATTGTGTGCATCATTTAAAAAATTAATAAAGATTGAAATAGTTTCAATTCAAAATTTAAACCAAAATATTAATCACATTCATACTTTTGTGAATCATTATTTTCCTTGAAGAGCCTCGTAAAGGGGCTAATAAGCTTTTCGTTTATAAAGACAAACTGTAGAGAAATATAGTGTGGGGTTCATTATTTTATTGGAACAGTAAATTTGGGCCTTATCAGCCTTGGCCGAGGCAGCTGAATATCGAAAACACACACACACACACACACAAATACACACACGGGTCCAGAGAGTGCACAGAAACGCTTCAGCCACAAACATGCAGTTCAGTGAATGTAGAGAAAGTTCTGATAATTCAGGGTTCGAATTACACCGTGACATTCGGAGGGGTGTCTACCAGGGGTGAGTCTAGGATTTGCCCTTTAGAGGAGACGTGAGATGTGAGATGTCCACATGCAAAGCACAAGCCTACATTTCTAATTCATTTACTGTTGCATTCCCCCAAAACAAAAACACCACAATGGTGGTCACTCTCAAATTTGAAACACCACTCTCTCACTCTATCTGTGGTATTTTAAAAATAGATATTAAATAAAAATGTTTTTTAGAAAAGAATGACTAAACATTTTCAGGGGGTCTGAGATGAAAGACAGGGGGGCTAAAGCCCCCTAAATAGGGTCTAAAATCTCCACTGGTGTCTACTTTTCCCCCCCATGATGCACATTTCAAATGCCTAAATCTGAGCAGAGGAATTTAAAACCTCTAACGTCGGCGTGATCGAGCGTACAGTGAGAACAAAACAGCAGTCCCATCCAGCAGCACGCACGCACGCCCACACGCCCAACGATTCTACGCAGACGGCAATGTTCATCACAATTAATTTAACTTTGAATACCAACTGAGGCAGCAATGGGTGTTTGGCTCACCGGAAGAAGGGGCCAACGCGATAGAAATACATGTTTTCAACCGTGAAAGAGAGGTGGGCGTATTCGTCTCATAATAAGCTTTTATTTTCATATTTATCACTGAAACAGTAAAAAAAAAAATCATTTTATACTGACAGGAGAATGATTAAACGATGATTATTTAGAGACATAGTGGAGACATCTGGGGACACCCCACAGAACCCCCCTGTAACTCGAACCCTGCTCTCGCTCAGGAACCCCACCCAGTCTATGTTTCTCTCTCTTATGCCATCGGTGTTAGAACAGTGAAAACTCTCACTGTGAAAAACATGCACTGTGTATTTATTTTATTTCATTTATTTAACCAATCTTTAACCAGGCAAGTTAATTGAGAACAAATTCTCATTTACAATAACGGCCTGGCCAAGAGGCCAAACACAAAACAAAAGCATAATAAAACTGGACAAACAGGAATTTAAAAACACACACAGGCATTAGAGATAATATATATAAAGAGTATATTGTTTACACGCAGTTGAAAACTAGAGGAAACTTGCATGTGGCGTTAATGAATTGGTAATTAATTATAATCGTTGTTAATATGACAGGCAGCGGTGTGGAGCAGTGTTAAGGGAACTGGACCAGGCAGCAGAGGATCATGGGAGTGCAAGGCATCACAAACAGCTCCTGGGCCAGACAGGAGAGGATCATGGGAGTGCAAGGCATCACAAACAGCTCCTGGACCAGGCAGCAGAGGATCATGGGGGTGCAAGGCAGCACAAACGGCTCCTGGACCAGGCAGCAGAGGATCATGGGAGTGCAAGGCATCACAAGCTCCTGGACCAGGCAGCAGAGGATCATGGGAGTGCAAGGCATCACAAACAGCTCCTGGACCAGGGAGCAGAGGATCATGGGAGTGCAAGGCATCACAAACAGCTCCTGGACCAGGCAGGAAGGATCATGGGAGTGCAAGGCATCACAAACAGCTCCTGGATCAGGCAGGAAATCTGCTTAATGGCACATGACGGCACGCCTTGTTACGAAGCGGAGTAATATTCTGGCATGTGAGATTTTTCATCGTTGATTCTGTCAAACGGCGCTGATTAATCTGGAACAAGCCGGGAAACCAATTCCGTTCAGTAATCAGGGCGCCGCACACAATCGTGCAAATGTGCAGAATAACGAAGAGCATCTGCCTCGCTCTCCTAATCGTCTCTTCCTCTCAGAATACTGGATGACTAATTGAGGAATGCAAATAGGATCATTGTGGGGGTTTATGATTCTGAGGTAAAAACTAAAACTAAAAGAAACAATAGACTAGACACGATGCTTCAGATCTCCCTTCACCCCTCACCCTCCCCCAATTCCAATAAATCTATCTTTTATTTTTATTTTTTTTGGTTGTTGGTTCAAGGCCTGGCGCATGGTAGGCTGCAGGATTGGATTTCTGCTCCTTGTGCAGCTCCTGAATCTCTCTATATATATCGGGGGGTTTGTTGTTGATTTATTTTTATTTTTTGAGAGATATGATGGTTGCAGTCACAGTGTAGCAGAGAGACTCGCCGTGTTGAACCAACATCTGGAGGAGGAGGAGGGAGGAGGAGGAGGAGGAAGAGGAGGGAGAGGAGGGAGGAGGAGGGAGGGAGGAGGAGGAGGAGGAGGAGGAGGAGGAGGAAGGAGGAGGAGGAGGAGGAGGGAAGAGGAGGAGGAGGAGGAGGGAGGAGGAGGAGGAGGAGGAGGAAGAGGAGGGAGAGGAGGAGGAGGAGGGAGGAGGGAGAGGAGGGAGAGGAGGAGGAGGAGGGAGAGGAAGAGGAGGGAGGAGGGAGGAGGAGGGAGGAGAGGAGGGGAGGAGAGGGAGGAGGAGGAGGAGGAGGGAGGGGAAGAGGAGGAAGAGGAGGGAGAGGAGGAGGAGGGAGGAGGAGGAGGAGGAGGAGGGAGGAGGAAGAGGAGGAGGAGGAGGGGTTTTGTTTTTTGTTTTTTATTCCTGTTTGTCCAGTTTTATTATGCTTTTGCTGTGTTTGCTGGCCTCTTGGCCAGGCCGTTATTGTAAAATAATTTGTTCTCAATGAACTTGCCTGGTTAAAGATCGGTTAAATAAATAAAAAGGAGGAGGAGGAGGAAGAGGTTATGAGGAGTGGTACCCAGCCCAACCCTGGATCAGTCCCAGTGAACAGCAGACCCTCACCCCCACACGCCCCCTCACCCCCTCACACGCCCCCCCCCCGCCTCACCCCCACACTCTAGTGTCCTTCTCTGAGTCCAGGAGCAGAACAGGGAGATGGATGGAGCGCAGGTGTGAATGTACCTTTTCCCAGAAACCTTTGCGTCGCCCCAAATGGCAGGAAAGGACAACATCCCCCCCACCCACGACACTCGCCCAGAGGCCAACTGGCTTTACTGTTCAGCGTCATATCGTAACAAAAAAATGACCTTTTCTGTGTCCTGGGAAACCTTCTGAGAGCCATAATGGGTCTATAACCCTTTCTCAGGTTAGGGGGGGTTTGGACCGAATTGCCCCAATCAGACCCCCCCCACCCCACCCCACCCCACCCTTAGTAAACCCTTCAGAGGGGTAAAGAGGTTTATTTATTGAGCCGGCTTTCACCTTGGCCCGACCTTTGAGGCCGTGTGAGATAATTATCCGATTACCGCGGTGGTTTGTTCCCGGGCCACGGTGGAGCTAGCGCTGGTGTTGGTGGTGCTGCTGCTGGTGATTGGCTGGCTGGCTCTTGAAAGCCACTGATTGCAGTTCACATCGTAATCAATCACAACCCCCTTTACGGGAAGAGTCGAGCCAAGTGTAGGGAACCGCTCTCAAACAGAGGAGGTGGCCGTGGTGCATGTCAAACTGAAATTGGCATGGCATTCTGGGAGATGGAGTTCTTAGATTTAACGTTAACGTCAGATTGGAGATATGATTTCATTTGTGTTGTTTATTTTTTATGACTTCTACTACTAATAATAAGAATAATAAGGATCCTGTGTGATTAACATGTATTTATTAGGTATTTAAGGGTAATATTAATTATGTGAAGAAAAAATATTTACAAACAAAAAATATATGTTAAATGTGTATGTATAATGTATATATGTAAAAATTTGAAACTATAAATGTAAAAATGATAATAATAATATCAGTATTAATATTTCCCCCATAACTCCGGGCCCCAGGCCCAGGCTGTATGTAGATCCTGTATGAGGACAGCAGCCCTCAGAACATTCTGAATATTAACTGTGGTGACACCTTCTGCTTTTGTGGCTAATTACAAAACAACCCTCACCTTCCATGCCACCTTTCCTGTTAATTACCAAATGTGTCTCACTTTTTAGGCGCAAGGAAATCGGTACAAATTGAAGTGCTCTTGTAATTGGAGTTGCTGAAATGAGCGAAGCGCCAAGAGGCAGTTCTCCCTGATGAAATTCATCCCACCGGGATCCTCTGCTCCCCCCTCCACGGTTAAAGCTTCCCAGCTGCATATGAGATCACAAGCTCCTACCAAAAACCGCCTTGTAAATACCTTGTCTGCAAAAACGAGGTTTGTAAGGCCTACAAGCAATGAATGTACAATTTATACCCACAAAAAAGAAAAAAGTTTCAGTTTTGAAGACTGAGGACTTTTTATTTATTTCCCTGAATGCATTTGTGTGTGTGTGTGTCTGTGGAGGCCGCTAAACCAAAGAAGTATTAGCACAGCAATAAATATCTCTGCTGACTAAACAGCGAAAGAGACAGTCTCCCGATTGCAAAACCCCGAATGGGAACACTCGATTTAAACCTTTGAAAAAATGGTTTCCCTTGAGCGGCGTACAGAACAGAAAGAGCTCACTCATGCAGCACCACTGCAGCTACACCTTAAAGCTTGTCAGCGTGAGAACTCTAACATCTCCAACAAACAGTTTCAAGTTTGCGTAACAGCACAACAAGTAAACAAATTAGCCTAATGACCTATCAAACACAGACGTTCACTTAAAACTGAATTTACTAGTTAAAAGAGTGGGAGCACTGTTCACGTTGGGGAATAATGCACATTTACATTTTAGGCATTTATCAGACACTCTTATCCAGAGCGACTCACACAGTTTACATTTATTTTACATTCAATCCATTTATACAGCTGGATATTTTACTGAAGCAGTTCAGGTTAAGTACCTTTAGCTCAAGGGTACAACAGCAGAGCCCCACCTGGGAATTGAACCTGCAACCTCTGAGTTACAAGCCCAGTTCCCTAACCATTACACTACACAGCTGGCAAAAAAAAAAAGTAAAAGTAAATGTAAAAATGAATAATGTGAATTCTTAGTTTAAATATGTAAACGGTAGCTATGAAACTGTACCTCACATAACAGATTGGATATGGCACGTTAAATGAAGCGGTTAATTAGCGCACACGTTTTAGTGTCGTAGCGGGAAGAGGGGGCGTATGTGTGACCCCCTCCACCCCGTGGTTCTGCTAGCGATCTGAGACTCTGAGGATCTGAATTTCACACCTGCCTACACCGAGCTAGATCCATACTCATCGCCGCTATCCTTCCGCCTGTAACAGGACTCTGTCACTAATATCCAATGTGCAGACTTCTCTCTAAACCCTAAAGATAGATTATGATTTTATAATACTGCGTTAGTCGCTAGAATAGGTTGACAATTGACAAGGTTGTCAGCAGAGTAGGATATTTTGAAGACTGATCTGAACACGGGTGATTTTGTAATAATATGCTTAGGAAAGTATTAAATTGAGTCATAATTATATGTTTTAGACACACAGCCATGTTTGATTGACAGTGGACCGTCCGGTGAACCCTTTATTGCATTGTGGAACGAATGCTTAGAATTGTTAACACAAGATATCTTTTTTTTCCTGTTTAAATATCATTTTAGAAAATGTCAAATATAAACTATGATACTGTACTATCTTAAGTACAAGCATGCTGTAAGATATAAACATACATCTAACTCTATTAGTGTCAATATTAGTGAAAATATATAATTATATATAAAATTATATAAAATAATTATATAAAATAATTATATAATTTCATATCTCCATTAACGCGACAACAGCTTAGTGAGATTAATCTGAGAACCTTGTTTGAGTCAAATAAATCCTGCTGGTTATGAAGCCACAGTTATTTTATCTGTTCTTTGATCTACATCAAAAAACACTATTTTTGAGGCATAAACACATCATTACATTACAGGCATTTAGCAGACGCTCTTATCCAGAGCGACTTACACAGTTTACATTTCTTTACAATCCATTTATACAGCTGGATATTTTAATGAAGCAATCCAGGTTAGGTACCTTTAGCTCAAGGGTACAACGGCAGTGTCCCACCTGGGAATTGAACCTGCAACCTTAACGTTACAAGCCCAGCTCCCTAACCATTATACTACACTGCCGGCCCATACCATCTCTGTTCTCTTCTGTCCAGGGAGAGGACTCATATGTAATCACAGCTCTTCCACCTCATGAGCTCTGCCACCGGTCTGTGCAGTGACCCAGCGGAGCAGTCTCTCCCCAAAGGTCAATCCTCTTTCCAGAAGCAATAATCTCGCCGGCCCCCCAAGGCCGAGTCTCGACAGGATAGTTACGCTCGCCTGACCTCCCAGTGCCCTTAAGTTTGTTCTCCTTCCTGGATCCGTGCCCCAAACACTGCCTGCCCCCTTATCGATCGCCAGAACGCCAATAAAATAAATTCACATGCCGTAACAGCGAACAGAGAATCTGTAAGCGCCGTGGCTCCGGTTCGGTGAACTCTTTCAGGAAGTGAAACGGATGCTTTTTTTTCCCCTCCTTGTCATTTTTCCATCTTTTACTGGAAACCCAAACCGAGCAGAAGCAGAAATGGAACGCACTCAGGGATATCATCGCGGTGTCTCAGCGATCGCTCGGACACCGCCGCCTCCGACGAGCAGCAAGTCCCTCCGCTGCGGGACGACAGATTGACCTTCGACCCTACCTATGTGACTCCGGTGCGAGGAGGACAGATTGATTGACCTTCGACCCTACCTATGTGACTCCACTGCGAGGAGGACAGATTGACCTTGGACCCTACCTATGTGACTCCGGTGCGAGCTGGCCAGGGCTAGCCGTCCCCAGAGAGACATCAGGCAGAACGTCAGCAGCACCGCCCACTTGCACACGCTCAGTAGGTCCCTCTCCCGCATTCTGCAACACAAACGCACACAAGTTACACAACAGAGCTCATTTTACACACATCATTTAAACGGCAGAAGTATCATTGAGCAAACAGTCCCATCGCCATCCAACCTGTGAGACAGACACACACCAAAAAAAGACGAGGAAGATATACTTATGCCATTTAGCAGATGCTTCTATCCAAAGTGACTTACAGTATGTGTGTGAGTTTTAGTGTGAGTGTGAGTGTGTGTGTGTGTGTGTGTGTGTGAGTGTGAGTCGGTGAGTGTGTGAGTAGGTGAGTGTGTGTGTGTGTGTGTGTGTGTGTGAGTAGGTGAGTGTGTGTGTGTGTGTGTGTGTGTGTGAGTAGGTGAGTGTGTGTGTGTGTCTCTCTAAACGTCTCTCGTAGCAGCAGTGGGGTTTCTGCACGTCTCTGTGGATAAACAGCTGATTTCACATTCATGAGTTAAAAAAAAGAGAAAACACAGGAGCTGGAAAATAAGCCCGATATTAAATATGATCAAAGGAAGAACACCGCGAGGTACAAGCTGTTCCCTGACAGGTGCCTAATTTTCTTAGGAGGGGGGGGCAAGGACAGAGCACACCGCACATTCGCCACCTTACAAAAGAAGGCAGCTCTAACAGTTTACCTGGACAGAAATATAAGGTCATTACTGAGGCCCTGTGCTCACAGCATCAGGTCTGGAGGATATTTCATTCTTCTTGGTATCTGAAGAGTCTTGGATGTGTGAGCTAAATAATGCATTCTGTTTTCTTCCTCTGCCTCTCTGTCTTGGGGGGGTTGGGAGGGTTGGGGGGGTCGGCACAGCCCTGCACTTTGAAGTCGGGGGTGAAGAAGGGAGAGATACCCTTACAGCCATTTACATTTGAACCCAACAGAAGAATAATGCATCGCTGGTTTGCGATGAGTGGAGGAAGGTCCCTACACAGAGGAGGTCTCGGACGATCGATCGACCCCCGCCCCAAACCGCTATCGCCTGGAGTCAGTATCACTCTGGGGGCAGGAGGGACAAATGATGCGCTGGCAGTCAGATCAAAATAGATGGCAAAACTTTTACTCTCTATTTATTTATATTTGCCCTCCCCCCCCATATACATGAGTCTGCCGCATATATTATTATTATATTATTATTATTTAGATTTGTCTCTGAGTCTGCCGCTCGTCTCTAGGCAAGCTAATTCTCAGAGGGCAGTGAACTCCACTTCCTTCGAGACGGAATTCACCCCCACCCACGTTATGGAGACTCCCTTATGTGCTTCACGGCGGACCCGAGCCGGCTCACCCTCCCCCTCCCCCCCCCCTGGGGCGGACAGGCAAACGCCGCCCCGATCGGGGCTGATGACCAGGGCCGGTCTGGTCGAGACTCTTTAGACCTCTCTTTTTATTTTTATTTTTATTTTGTAATCCCCCCCCCCATGCAGAGCTTGTTTGGCCACCGACGGGGTGGGAGGGGGTGGCGAGTCTGTTACCGGGCAAATCTTTTCTGTAAAGGATTATTTCTCCTGTGTGAAGGAGCTTAACTTTTGTAGCACGACAAAAAAAATAAGTGAAAAAAACAGTAAACAGTGCCGGGCCGTGTCTGAGGCCGGAGGATGAGGCTTGCTGGGAGACTGCGTTGCTGGGAGACTGCGTTGCTGGGAGATTGCGTTAGAGAGATCGCTGCTCGACAGGAAGTGGTGCGACGGCAGTCTCCTTCCCCCCTATGAATAGAATCCATTCAGCCGGTCGCCTGGTCTGTGTGGAGCTGGGAGCACAGTCCCGGCCTCTTCAGCCAAAGCAATTCACTTCTGGGAATAACGCACGGCTTCAATGTGACATGGCTGCTTCCAAACCAGCACAGTTGAGCAGAGGCCATTGTGTAGGTAGGTAGAGCATGGTTCTGCGTGTCTCAGTAGGTAGAGCGTGGTTCTGTGTGGCTCAGTAGGTAGAGCGTGGTTCTGTGTGTCTCACTAGGTAGAGCGTGGTTCTGTGTGTCTCAGTAGGTAGAGCGTGGTTCTGTGCATGTCTCAGTAGGTAGAG
>JAINUG010000229.1:1352013-1357013 GCA_029706075.1 Aldrovandia affinis
TGGATTTTTTCCCGTTTTTCTCCCAGTTTAGTGGCCAATTATACCCTCTATTTATTTCAATTCACCCTCCCCTCCTCCGAGACGGAACTCACCCACCTACTTTCTGGACACACTCTTCACTCTTCTCGATGAGCTTGTGCCGGCTCACCCTTCCCCCCTCCCCCTTCCCCCTGGGGCGGACAGCCAAACGACCCCCCCCCCCCCCCGCCCCCGAGTCAGACTGACGCAGTCGGTTTTCGAAACGCGACCGCAATAGGCAGCTCACACTCACAAAGCACCAGTCAACGCGAGTGCCTTACACCGCTACGCTATCCGAGGCCCCATGGTCCTCTTTCTGTAAGCCAATTTATGGCTTACTCCAGAACGTGGGGGGGCGAAATCCGTCTCTAAGGAAGCAGAGTTCACTGCCCTCTGAGAATTAACTTGCCATAGAGGGTATGCACTAAATTGAGAGGGAAAATTGGAAAAAATCTGAAACAAATAAAAACGATTTTATAAAAGAGTTATGGCTGTACCTTTATTTTGTATTGTTCTGGCTCCAGATGGCGTGTCAATATGTCTGATAATGGACGGCCATCACATTGGCTGGCTGCAGATATCCATTATTGGTGTCCATGTCCAGGTAACTTGAGTCAATGAGGGATAGCAGGTGCTTCCACACAGGTGTTAATTAAGCAATAAACATCCCAGCATGCTCAGGGCCATGTATAGAAATGCTGAGCAGGCCCAGTTGGCCATTATCTTGGCCACCATGGCTAGAAGAAGAGATCTCAGTGGCTTTGAAAGAGGTTGGGGCACGTTTGGCAGGAGCTTCAGTGAGGAAGACTGCTCAACATTACATACTTGCACATTTTAGGTCAGTAACATGTTTTGATTTTGCTCTAAGGGATCTACAGGACTGTTTTAAACTTTTACCGGCATCTGAAAAGTTAATGTATTTGACCCAGGTCTGGTGGGAGAATCAACATTTGAACACTGTGTTAGTTTCAGCCCCTTCTGTAAAGTGTGCATGTGTTTGTTTAGCTTAGAAGAAGCAAGTTTATTCAGCAGAATGAAATAAAGATAAAAAACTATTCCTTGTAATTAGCACTTGTGTTGTTTATATGTCGTACTTGATGAATGATGTGATTTAGACATTGTAGCATCAAGTGGTTGTTCATTTACTCGAGCTGAATGCACTTTCTGGAAGTCGCTTTGGATAAAAGCTTCTGCTAAATGATCATATCATAATGTATTTTATTGTAAAGAACACAAATAAATGGTTGTCTTTTTATTTAGTCACCAACCTTCCTCGACCTGAAAGGCTGTCTGTGATTCACAACACGCATCTGACAGGGAAACAGCCTGTGATACGCCAAACAAACGCTAGACAACCTTCTGTTTAAACGAAGAAAAAAGATTTGCTCAATGCTGTTTGCCAATATTTAAAGCTGAGCTAAAGCCAGCAGTCACATGTGACGTGCTAAAAGTTGTAGACGTACCATGATGCTCAGAACTGCGCACTTTTCACGCACTTTGGTTAACCTTTGGAGGTTTTTTAAAAGTGTGAATACGAATGCTAAACGTACAGAGGTGTTAATTAACACTCCTACACATTGTAGTATATTTAGTTTGCACGTGTTGATTTTATTTAGAATTTCTTACAGATGGTTGAAGCGAAACTGCTAAAGGCCAGACATGTGCAGTATTTCATCAGCGTAATATTGGCTGAGAACACAGTCACTGGGTTCCAAGTACTGTAAAAATATATTACGTGGATATTTTAGAGAGAAAAAAAAACAGATGCACAGCCTTTAACTGGCTTCAACTATCAAAACAACATGTTTAGGCAAATAATCATTTTCCCAGTAAAGATACAGAAGGTCTGTTTCTGGTGAATGATACATTTAATATCCGTTTCCAGCAGGGAAGGCCTTCTGCATGCTTGTGTTTCTTTGGTGCGTGCGGTGCAAACATAAAAGATAGTGTGCCATTTTTTTTTCGAAATGTGGGACTTTTAAATGCTAAAGGCACAACCCACCCCCGTCTTCATTTCAAAACGCAAATGATTCTCCAAGTCCCTTCCTCCTGGTCATGCCTCTCCTCTCTCGTAGAACTTCTTCACGAATGTGACTGCGCCCAACACACCTTATTCTCCCCTGGATAAAATGTTCAATATTCAAAACACACTGAAGAAACATTTGGCAGGAATTGAGAGCAAGTCTCTGCGATATGAAGTGGAACGAAGTCAGTCGGGCTAAGTGGGTCTCCAGGACCTCTCTTTGTGATTACGGCTCTTACCACTTGGGTTCGTTGAGGAGGAGGAGAATGAGAAAAAAACATCCCAGCATGAGATTTAAAGCAATATCAGTCAGTCATAAAAAATATATAAATGCTATAAACTCAACATTTAAGGGTTTGAGTCTAATTCTAAATGTGTGTTACGAGGGGTAGGCCTCTGAAAGATGTCATCTTCAGAGGAGACCCTGGTGAGGGAGCTGTTATCACAGCAGGAAGCCGTGCTCGAGCAAGGCCTGAGATCTGTCCTTCTTATCTTCCTTTCAGAGAATCAGAGCGGGGCTCGTCGGCCAAACGCTCCGGCTCTACGCTCCGCTCTTTCTTCCCTGGCCCAAAATGGAGCAAACTGCCTCCTGCTCTCCGTCTCCTGCTGCCAATTACAAGCGCGGCTGGCAAACCCCCTCCCCTCCCTCCTCCCCTCCCCTCCCCCTCCCCCTCCCCCCCCCCCTCCCCTCCTCCCGTTCCTCCCCTCCCCTCCCCTCCTCCCGTTCCGTACTGTTTCTGAATTTAATTTTTCATCAGCTAGCTCAACGCGCTACTCTCCAAGGAGCTACGCGTTCTCCAGTCTCCGTCGCCAACAGCGATTGATTTCAGAGCCTCTCTCTCTCTCTCTCTCTCTCTCTCTCTCTCTCTCTCTCTCTCTCTCTCTCTCTCTCTCTCTCTCTCTCTCTCTCTCTCTCTCTCTTTCTCTCCTCTCTCTCTCTCTCTCTCTCTTTCTCCCTCTCTCTCTCTCTCTCTCTCTCTCTCTCTCTCTCTCTCTCTCTCTCTCTCTCTCTCTCTCTCTCTCTCTCTCTCTCTCTGGTCTGCAGTTGGCAGCGGTTGACAACAGCCGACGAAAAGCTGGCTTGCTCTGGCGTTCAAAACCCCCTCCTTCCAACCCCCCGTGACCAAACTAATCACATGAAAAAAAACAATTTTCATACAGTGAACCTGACGTATTACCTTGAACATATGAGCTCCATAATACCTTCCCCCGTAACAAAAGCTTTCCTTTGACTGAACAGTGAGTGTAAATGAGAACCCATTAAAAACCCTGCAACCCACGAAATCCCCTAACGGCCTAATTAGCGGCCACCGTACGCTGTGCAGTCCGGCTCCAAAACGCTGCCCAGACAAGAAACTCACATGAAGAATACATCGGAGAGACGTGGGCACCAGTCGCACAGTCACACAGCAGCCCACCTGGGTCACGGGCCGGTAAATTAGGCGTGGGCCCTCCTCACGGACTGTTTGTTTGTTTTATTTAGGGGAAACGGTCATGCATTATTGACAATGTTCATCTGCAGTGCGGTCGGGTGGATCTGAGCGTGCTCAAACCCCCCCTCACCGCCTGTGTGGGGCGGACTTGTGCCCGCAGCGAGGAGGAGGTGTCGAACTGAGCGCGTTCAGAAGCGGTCTACATTCGCCGGTCACGTGTGAACAGCTCCTGGGACATGCACAGACGTGTGGAGGCGAGGGGGGGATTTGAACCCAAAAACGACAAGTTCCCCTGCGTTTGGGCATGTTCCCACAAGGTCGACATGATCCAACTGCCTTTCAGAGTGAGGAATAGGCTGTCAGCTTCTGCTATTTTTTTTGTAGGACACTAAAAATCTTTTCACCCAAGACCCCAAACAAACTGAGAACGCTAAGCACCAGGTTGCTTGTTTGGATCAGTTATTACTCTATTTGCCCTTTAGGGGGGCTCAGCCCCCAATGAGAATGTGACATGTACACATGCAAAACACAAGCCTACATTTGTAATTAATTTACCGTTACATTCCCCCAAAACAAAAACACCACAATGGTGGTCGCTCTCAAAATTGAAATACCACTCTCTCTCTCTATCTGTGGTATTTTTAAAAATAGATATTAAGCAAAAAGTTTTTTAGAAAAGAATGACTAAACATTTTCAGAGGTTCTGAGATGAAAGACAGGGGGGCTACAGCCCCCTAAATAGGGTCTAAAATCACCACTGCTCTGCTGCCCTGCTGTAAACCCAAAGCGCAGTTAGAATATGATTGTTAATTTTCACAACGTCGTCAACATTTTTATCTTTAAATCGGATTATGTCCAAGGTCCGTGTGACCCGATATGACGGAACTGGGCCCATATGTACAAAGATTCTGAGAGTAGGAGTGCTGATCTAGGATCAGGTTTCCCCCTGTCCATATCCTAACCATATCTATTATGAGCTAAAAGGCTAAACTGATCCTAGATCAGCACTCTCCTACTCTTAGAATCTTTGTACACACGGGCCCTGATCTTATGCGATTAAAACGTCCTCCTGTTCACACTTAAGAAGGTAAAGAACACAAACGCTCCCATTTTCTGCTCCAGTTGTTTGTTTAGGTGAGTGACTTCATCACAACACTTTCCCTCGCAGAGAGAGAGAAAGCAGTGGATCAGTAATTGGATGTTTAATTGGGATCTCTGACGTGTTTGGACTGGCGTGTAATCACAGTGTTTTCTGTTCCCGTTTATTTCCGTTCCAAGCGCAGCGTAGCGAGTGCCCACCCAATCGTGCGTGGTCAGTGAGCGGTGTTTCCACTCACACTCACTGAAAGGAGGCTTAATCCTGCTCCACCTCGGGGTCAGGCTGGGTTACACGCTACCACGTATGAGAGAGAGACAGAAATTAGATATTTCCAAGCCCCCAAAAAAACAAGCCTGCACACAGCAAACTATTCTTCAAAAAAAAAAAAAAAAATCTTCAGATTTTCTTCCAATTTTTCTATTTCTTT
>JAINUG010000229.1:1362013-1384513 GCA_029706075.1 Aldrovandia affinis
TGCATAACCAATAAAAAGCACACTATATTAACCAGGCCTCTCTCCCTCTCTCTCGATTCAAGTGCTCTCTGAAGCCTGTGCTCTCCAAGTACATTTAAACTGAGGCCATGAATCCACCACTGCTCCAGAGGTCGCATATTAGTATTAGAAACCGCCCCCCCTCCCCGAACTACTTTAAAACTAACAAAAAAAGGGGAAATCCATAACCTTACTTTTTATGAAACGGTATGAAACTTCATTTGCGGTGTTTCTGAATGTCTAATGGTGCAGTAAACGTGATGTATTAAAACTAAGTTTAACTTTAACAGGTTTAACAGTGCAAGTAGCCTCTGAGGGTTTTGTGAGGAGCCAATGGCACTGAATGATAACCGGCAATATGGACATGGCTTATTAAACTGGAACACGTCCGGAGGAAGGGCCGCCATGAAGCACGTAAGGGAGTCTCCAGAACGTGGGGGAGAATTCCGTCTAAAAAGGAAGCAGAGTTCGCTGCCCTTGGAGAATTAGCTTGCCTCGTAGAGACAGGCGGCGAGTTTGTGTGGGGGAAGGCGAATCTAAATAAAATAGAGGGTGTAATTTGCCACCAAATTGGGAAAAAAACAGGAGAAAAATCATAAATAATAAGTATTTCTGGTCAGTGATCCTTCCCCAATGTTTGACACACGACCTCATCTCCTCACTATGAAAAGAGGCTAGATTGTGGTTTTTTTGCAACGCAAGTTGAGTAAATGTATGGCAACAAATCTATCATGGCACTCAAAATAAGATATAGACACCAGTAAAGTTTGAGCAGTGGTGGTTGCCTGCAGGGGGAATCCGATCCTATAATGGCTAATGGACAGCGTATGGGAGAGAGCTTTAGAACAGTAAGAGCCACTTAAGGTGGATCTATATTAAAATACAACCAGAGAGAGTAATCATTTAAAAATAACCATAAGAGCATGCAAAGTAGTCCCTTAATAGAACAGTAAAATATGTTTTGAGTTAGCCAATATAGCTACATTATTATTATTATCATTATTATTATTGATGTAAGAATGTTTAATTTCTCACTGCCTGTCAGGGACACGGTTTGAAACCCACGTCTCTACCAGAGTGGCCCTGGTCGTCAGCCCCGATCGGGGGCAGCGTTTGGCTGTCCGCCCCAGAGGGAGGGGGGAGGGTGAGCCGGCATGAACTCGCTAAGAGGCAAGTGGAGTTTGCTGTCCTCTGAGAATTAACTTGCGTCATAGAGATGGGCGGCGGACCTGTGTGGGGAGGGTAAATCTAAATAAATAGAGGGTGTAATTGGCTACAAGATTTGGAGAAAAAACAGGGAAAAAATCTGAAAGAAATTTTAAAAAAGAATGTCTAATTTCTTTGCAATGGCGGCTCAGTCAAACTGAAGCTCAATTGAATGACGGGGTTAATGGGTACTGTGAAGGTCTGATCGATTGTCACCGAATTCGCCTGAACATGAGAAATTTGAACCGGCGTATCGTATTTGCCCGAGGTGCCCAGGTTGTCCAATGACAAGCTCATTAAATGAAAGAATTAGAGAATTAGTGCTAAAATATCATTATCTACCTCTACAGTCAGATTATTATGATTATATCCTATCTTGGAGTATGAGAGACAAACAATCCCATCAAAGCCATGATTCTGATTAAGTCACTGGCAATATCAGTAATATTTACTAAACAAGTCTTCAATGAGTCACTCGATGAATCGGAATACACTCATCACAGCGCAGTTTCACAACTGATATGTTTGTCAGTGTGTATGAATTGTTTTTACAATTCACAAAGCATAGAAGAAAGCCTTTTCCAGAGAGGAAAACACACACACACACACACACACAGAACACACACACACACACACACACACACACACACACACACAGAGCACACACACACACATAGAACACACACACACACACACACACACACACACACACACAGAACGCACACACACACACGCACATAGAACACACACACACACACACACACACACAGAAAACAGCCAATTGGGCAGAAAACTGTTCCATGACAACATTAAAATTCAATGTATGGGGAAAAAAAATAGTAAAAAGAGTGAAACTTAATTCTTTAAAATAAGAGGACAAACATGGAGATGTGGTGCGAAGTGGCGGCCATTTGCAATCGGGAACGAAAGTGAACCAAAGCTGCCATTGCGCTAATAAAGAGCCGTGCTGGTGGAACCCGTTCCACAGCCCAGAGCAGGTGCAGGTACAATATACTGTTACAGGGCTTATCGTCTGTCAGTGAAAAGCAATAATATCCAGGCACTTGAACCATTAAAAAAAAAATTCATGTGGGAGGAACCATTTCAGCAGAGAGAAGCTGTTTCAAACCCGTGATAATGACATTACCCAGTGACCCCTCTACTTCTGCATAACCAATAAAAAGCACACTATATTAACCAGGCCTCTCTCCCTCTCTCTCGATTCAAGTGCTCTCTGAAGCCTGTGCTCTCTCCAAGTACATTTAAACTGAGGCCATGAATCCACCACTGCTCCAGAGGTCGCATATTAGTATTAGAAACCGCCCCCCCTCCCCGAACTACTTTAAAACTAACAAAAAAAGGGGAAATCCATAACCTTACTTTTTATGAAACGGTATGAAACTTCATTTGCGGTGTTTCTGAATGTCTAATGGTGCAGTAAACGTGATGTATTAAAACTAAGTTTAACTTTAACAGGTTTAACAGTGCAAGTAGCCTCTGAGGGTTTTGTGAGGAGCCAATGGCACTGAATGATAACCGGCAATATGGACATGGCTTATTAAACTGGAACACGTCCGGAGGAAGGGGCCGCCATGAAGCACGTAAGGGAGTCTCCAGAACGTGGGGGGGAGAATTCCGTCTAAAAAGGAAGCAGAGTTCGCTGCCCTTGGAGAATTAGCTTGCCTCGTAGAGACAGGCGGCGAGTTTGTGTGGGGGAAGGCGAATCTAAATAAAATAGAGGGTGTAATTGGCCACTAAATTGGGAGAAAAAAACAGGAGAAAAAATCTGAAACAAATGTAAAAGTGCATTTCAAAGCGCGCTCCGGGATGGAGCACGTGCCCAGCGTTGGGTCAGTGACAGACTGGGCCTCTCCAGCAGCTGTCTCACGCTCCGCGCGCAAACCTCTCCTTCATTAACACGGAAAAAGCAGTGCCGTGCAGAGTCCGTAAAACCCCAATCACTTTTAGGGGATTTTCTGACCAATCACGTCAACTCAGTGAAGGTGGTTCTGTGTGTCTCAGTAGGTAGAGTGTGGTTCTGTGTGGCTCAGTAGGTAGAGTGTGGTTCTGTGTGGCTCAGTAGGTAGAGTGTGGTTCTGTGTGGCTCAGTAGGTAGAGCGTGGTTCTGTGTGGCTCAGTAGGTAGAGTGTGGTTCTGTGTGGCTCAGTAGGTAGAGTGTGGTTCTGTGTGTCTCAGTAGGTAGAGCGTGGTTCTGTGTGGCTCAGTAGGTAGAGCGTGGTTCTGTGTGTCTCAGTAGGTAGAGGGTGGTTCTGTGTGTCTCAGTAGGTAGAGCGTGGTTCTGTGTGTCTCAGTAGGTAGAGCATGGTTCTGTGTGTCTCAGTAGGTAGAGCATGGTTCTGTGTGTCTCAGTAGGTAGAGCGTGGTTCTGTGTGTCTCAGTAGGTAGAGCATGGTTCTGTGTGTCTCAGTAGGTAGAGCATGGTTCTGTGTGGATAAAAGCGTTTGCTAAATGGCGTGCACTGTATATTGAGGTCAAGGTTGCGATTCAAACTGGACTTCACATCCCCCCTCTGAGAATCTGAGCAGCATCTAAGCTGGCTTGCCCCTGGTGTGGTGATCGCTGCCACAGAAAGTGCCATTTCCCAGATGGGGTAAGGCAGGAGTGTCTCAAGATCTGACTTCCGAGACAACTTCAAAGGGAGGGGGCACTCGAAATTACCCCTAAACGAGCTACAGACTCCACACCAACCATCTGGGAGACAAAGGTAAATAACTAGAGTGGCGAAATGCAGGCACAGTCAGCGCTCTGTGATCCACACACAACACAAAACCTCAGATTAATAGCTGTGTCTGGAGATGGCTCAGACTCAACCCGTACGCAGCTGTGATAATGAAGAGGCCAGAATCGATATCCGCGCCGGCGAAAACTCCTGGGCCTCAATTAAAATGCAGCATGCCTAAAAAGATACCGCATAGGAAAGTTTTGAAGAAGTCCTCACGGTAAGTTTCAGGCCTTGTGCAATTTGCCATTCTGTGCCAGTAGCTTAACACTGCTGCTGCCCACGAGTGGGTTCGACACTGCATTTCGGCTGATGTGGGCGGATAATCGAGGAGTTTGGGGGATTTGGGAATGGATGCATGACATCTTCTAAGAAGTAGTGCTTCTGTGTGTCTCAGTAGGTACAGCGTGGTTCTGTGTGTCTCAGTAGGTAGAGCGTGGTTCTGTGTGGCTCAGTAGGTAGAGCATGGTTCTGTGTGTTGAGGTAGAGCGTGGTTCTGTGTGGCTCAGTAGGTAGGCATTGTAGGGGTTCGATTCCCACTGGGACCACATATACTGAAAAATGTATGCATTCACTACTGTAAGTCGCTTTGGATAAAAGCGTCTGCTAAATGGCGTATATATCATAAGTATACGCTCTCTTCTATACTTCTTTGTTGCCCTTAACTCCTGGAATTGCTAACTCTGTGGTACTTACGCTGGAGAACAATTGGTAATGAGCCAAAAAAAAAAAAGGAATTAGCATGTTTAAACTTGAACTTCTTAAGTAATTTAAGTATTAGTTATTCTAAATCAAAGAGCTGTAAAACATTTTCAAACATGGGATCTTAGTACTTAAGCTTCTGTGTATTTAAGGCTGGAATTCAATCAATTGAACTTAGAACATTTAAGCACCAAATGTGATTCAATCAAATCAAACTGAAGCTTTTGGGATTAATCCTGTGCCATATCTCAATAAAGTCTGTTTATCTAATCTCTCTATGGCAGAGGAGGCAAGACATTGCAGCCAATGAAAATGCGTACTCTCTCAGGGATTGGCATCTGATTGGTCAGGCAGTCAGAACTTTATCTCTAAGCAATTAAGTAACTTTAATGAAATTAATAAATGTAACATTCAATGTGCATTCAGGAAAATAATTACACTTCACTCATTCAGCATTTTACAATAAAGCAATTAACAAATGCAGTTGTTCACCTTTTTTTTGTCTCTAATATTTGTGGCATATGGCACGTTGAAAATTATTTTAAGTAAAAAAACTAAAATGAATAGGAGGAAAATAAACACTGGCAGTTTTAAAAATACGATTTTCATTTTGAAACTCCATTTCAACTGCTAACAATAGAACGCGCCACATACTGTATATTGGGTTTGGAGTAATCCACACAATTAACTGTATTGATATTTCGGGTATTCGGTGTAAATATAGGCGATATTCTGAGGTATTTAATGATGATTAAATCATGTCATACAGCAGATGTCATACACACATGTCCCGTAGTTTGCGCCTTGTTAAGACGCTTTGCGTTAGCGGCAGCTCTCTGAAGAGTGGATTGAAACGCGCTTCTGTGTGCCGCACCGTGGTGCGTGATTGCTCGCTCATGCGACACCTGCCTAGCGCATAATGAGAAACCCAAGCCGACGTGAGCCGCTCGTCCCGTCTGCATACGGCAGTACAGCAAAGCAGGCACACGTCGCACGACCGTGGACCGACTATCGCTACAATACAGAGATAGTATAATTTAACTTCAGTCTCATAATAATAGGTTCATGGAAGGAGGCCATCCCGTCAAAGCCGTAGTTTTTTCTGCAGTTATCTCGAACTTGAGCAGGAACCTCTTTGTATAGACTAATTATACATAAAGATAATTAATTATTTTTAAATCGACGGTAGCTTACTGGATAGGACAAACATTATATATCAAATATTGGTGTTTTGGCGTTCCATACCACTTAGTGATATCTTTAAATTAGCCAACGCCACAGATCCATGTCTGTCATTAAAAATATATTAAAATAGGCTATACATATATCTTGCTTGCGGGTAAACGTGAAATCGATTAATGAACTGCGGGAGTTGTATACATGAAATCCAAGTGCATTACAAAAAAACGTAGATAGCATTACATTTGTAACAAAAATGATCTGTGTGGTTAAACTGGATCTGGTAAAATGTAGGCTATGAACAAATTATGTCTTAGACAAATTAAAGTTTCCAACTGGTTTCACTGATGCGAAATTACAGTAATACTCGTTTATTTTTTAAATCATGTGCACAGCATGGGCAGCCAGTGGTGGGGAGCAGCGGAATTACAGGTAGCGGAACTATTAATTTAACTACATTTTCAGTAACTTGTGGTAGTTTATTTAATTCCAAAATCTATTAGCTTTCAAGTAGTTACATTATTTTTTTCGTCAAGTAGCGGGGTAGCGTGGACAAACGTTACAAGTTATATCTCCCTAGCATCAGTATTATATATATGTATATGTATAGCTATATATTTATTTATTTTTACAAAAAATATCAAATGTCATGTGACAGTTTGAACGCAGCTGTTTGATTTAGTTTGATGAGAAGGTGCAGCGGTACTCTTGGCTAATCCACCATGGCCATACCTATCGCCATACACGAAACTAATGACAGAAAATGAGAAAGTTACACTTTTCAGCGCATTCTGTGCCAAACAAAGCAGAAGTTGCTCAACGCATCGAAGACACCAAGCTCAAACTTGAGAACACACATTCAGGTGAGTAGCTAGCCCGCTAACATTAGGTTGCTAATTTAGCTTCTGTTTTACCACGCAACTCTGGCTAAGAACGTTAGCTAAAGGTAGGGTTAAATTGAATGTTGAACTTGGGTTTCGGGATTTCTGTTTTCAAAACAGAGTTTGTGTCATACACACACACACACACACACACACACACACACACACACACACACACACACACACACACACACACACACACACACACACACACACACACACACACACACACACACACACACACACACACCCCACTATATATTATATAGATAAGATGACCTAGGTACAAAAAGGAAAAAAAGAACAAACAAGTGCTTTTGCTCCACTGTGCATATTGGTGTACATTGTAAACTCACTCTTTACTCCATGTTCTGGGAATGTAGAACAGGCATCTAATCTCACCCTGGGTAGAAGCTGCTTATTGTATGACAAGTGTTTATGTTTATTTTTTACATTTTACAAGTTTTAATTATGTACAACATTATAAAGACATACTTATCCTTAATTTGCATGGACAGATCAGAGGGAGGGAGGGACGTACTGTATTCTCAGTATTCAAAATTAATAAACTGCCCCGCCCTGCTCTCTGAGATAGTCTGCAGGGGGGGGGTGCAGCGGTGTGGGGGGGAACCCTGGGATTTGCAGCCGGGTGATGTGTGATGTCTGGTCCGGTCCCAGCGATGCCCGGCGATGTCTGGCCTAATGCATTACATTTACATTTACATTTTAAGCATTTAGCAGACGCTCTTATCCAGAGCTTATTACAGGATGTGCATTAATACATGGTAAGATCAATCATTGTCCGTGCAAGAGATCAGTGCAGTAATACAGCGATAGACATTGTTGCAGGCAGCTGTGTACCATACCTGTAACACTGGGAAGGAAAAGGTTTGTAATATATAATATATATTTTTTTTTTTAACTATATATATACTCAATTTGTATTGAGTAAGCAGGGATACAAAGTGTTGAGCAAGTAGGCAGTGGTGATGACAATTAGCTAGATGTAGAGTTCAGTGGTAGTGGAGTCTGAAAAGGTGGGTTTTGAGTCTCTTGCGGAAGATCGCAAGTGATTCCGCAGTCCTGACCGATTGCGGAAGGTCGTTCCACCAGCGAGGGGTCAGGACAGAGCAGAGGCGAGACCGCGAGGAGCGGCTGCCAGGCGCCCGGAGGGATGGGGCAGTCAGTTTGCCTCTTAATGGAGATGTGAGAGGGAGTGAGAGGGATCCGGAGAGATCCGCCGGGCCACTCCACCCTCCGCAGGGCTTCTGGGCCTTCCTGAAGGCAGCTCAATAAGAGTAACACTCCTCAAGGTCTTCCAGAGGTCAACCCCAGTCCCCGAATAAAAATAACATTCACTTCACCACCGCCCCCCCTCCACCTTCCTCTCCCTTCCGTCCAGGATTCAATTTACTAGAGCTAGCCAAGCCATAGAGGGAATCTCTCTAGTGGCACGGAACTCAAAAGAATGGCACAGAAATCCATTTTGAAAAAGAGCCGCATTTTAATAAACGTGAGATAAAGGCAGGCAGGGATGGAGGGAGAGAGGGAGGGAGGGAGGGAGGGAAGGAGGAGGGAGGGATGGATGTTGCTTTTCTGAGCGATAGCCTGTGCGTGCGTCACTCTCCCAGGCCACGGACGAAATCCCGAAGCAAAAGAGTTCTAATCCGACCTGCCTAAAAAGACATTTATCAGGTTAAAGGCTTGCCTAATTCCACAGTCAAATCAGCGTGGCCTCCAGGGGGAGCCGGGAGCATTTCCATATCAATGGTGCTCTCTTTCTGCGGCAGTTTCAGTTCCTAACCTCGGTACGCGAGCCCCCACAATGCCCTGCGTGTGCCCAGCTCATTAAAGAGACGCGGCTCCCTTGTGTCCTACTTTTCCCGTGTAAGAGATCGCTTTACGTGATGTCACAGCGAGGGGGCGGAGCTGTGGGGAAGGAGGAGACGAAGAACTTACTTTAGCATCGTCCGAAAGACCCCTTTAATTGAAGGGGCTCCCCAAAAGCCTAATTTGGTTCTGTGGCTCAGTAGGTAGAGCGTGGTTCTGTGTGGCTCAGGAGCGTGGTTCTGTGTCTCAGTAGGTGGCGTGGTTCTGTGTCAGTAGGCAGAGCGTGGTTCTGTGTGGCTCAGTAGGTAGAGCATGGTTCTGTGTGGCTCAGTAGGTAGAGCGTGGTTCTGTGTGGCTCAGTAGGTAGAGCGTGGTTCTGTGTGGCTCAGTAGGTAGAGCGTGGTTCTGTGTGGCTCAGGTAGAGCATGGTGTGTCTCAGAGGCAGAGCCTGGTTCTGTGTGGCTCAGTAGGCAGAGCCTGGTTCTGGTCAGTAGGCTTCTGTGTGGGTAGGCAGAGCCTGGTTCTGTGTGGCTCAGTAGGTAGTGTGGTTCTGTGTGTCTCAGTAGGTAGAGCATGGTTCTGTGTGGCTCAGTAGGTAGAGCATGGTTCTGTGTGGCTCAGTAGGTAGTGTGGTTCTGTGTGTTCAGTAGGTGTGGTTCTGTGTGGCTCAGTAGGTAGAGCGTGGTTCTGTGTGTCTCAGTAGGTAGAGCCTGGTTCTGTGTGGCTCAGTAGGGCATGGTTCTGTGTGTAGGTAGAGTGTGGTTCTGTGTGTTCTGTGTGGCTCAGTTCTGTGGTCAGAGGTGTGGTTCTGGTTCTGTGGCTCAGTAGGTAGAGCTGTGTGGTTCTGTTCTGTGTTGCTCAGTAGGTAGAGCATGGTTCTGTGTGGCTCAGTAGGTAGAGCATGGTTCTGTGTTGCTCAGTAGGTAGAGTGTGGTTCTGTGTGTCTCAGTAGGTAGAGCATGGCGTTGGCAACGCTTAGGTTGTGGGTTTGTTTCCCATTGGGACCACATGCACTGAAAAATGTATGCATTCACTACTGTAAGTTGCTTTGGATAAAAGCATCTGCTAAATGGCATATGTATGTAATACATTTTATTTACGAGTTTATTTGTGAGGGACAAGCACAGAGAACACTGACAGCCGCAGAAGCAGTGCCCGATGCACTGTACGTGTGTATGTAGCCGAAGCTCATTTCCAACACCAGTCCCTTGATGAGCATTGATATAATAGCGTGATATGCGGTACATTGTGCATGAAACAGCGTTTTCGTGACTGAAGAATCGTGCTTTCTGAATCACAGAGCCCACCTCCCCCACCCAATCAACGGTGTAACTGGAACTGAGGAAGGCTTTGAGCCGTGGAGTCAGTGGGAGGAAGTGGGAGGCTACAGGAAGTCGCTCGGATTTCCCCTTAAATAGCACGCCTTCAGATATGCACAATGCGGATGCTCACGCTCTTACATAAAACCCAGGGTTTAAATCCACAGGCTAGCACGTCGGCGTAATTATACATCTGAACTTTCTACTTTGTCAAGTTTTCACTTGCAGGTAATTATGACAAAGATGGAGAACGTATCACAAGCTTGTCTACACGGTCTGTGTTTCTCTTTAGAAAAGAAAATGTCTTGGTTTTGCGAGCGAATGTTAACGTTATCTTTGCAGTGTCTGAGATCGGGAGGGTGGCTCGAGACACACGGTCCTTTCGTCCGTCCTCCATAACATGACGACTGCCCTTTTTAGACGTTACTCTTCTCCTCTTTTAACGGAACGAACTCGTAAGTTAAAAGTGTAGTGTAATGGTTAGGGAGCTGGGCTTGTAACTCAGAGGTTGGAGGTTCAATTCCCAGGTGGGGCACTGCTGTTGTACCCTTGAGCTAAAGCTACTTAACCTGAATTGCTTCAGTAAAATATCCAGCTGTATAAATGGATTGTATGTAAAGAAATGTAAACTGTGTAAGTCGCTCTGGATGAGAGCGTCTGTTAAAATGCCTGTAATGTAAATGGTACGCACGTCAAACTCAAACAGGGCTCTGACTCTGAGAGGCCGTCCGATAGCTCCTCATCCTCCCCAAAACCTCCAGAGGCCAGAACCAGACCCCCGTGTGCAGGGAACAGCCCTTCTGCACAGGGAACTGCTAAACATAAAGGAAACACCAACATAAAGTGTCTTAATAGGGCGTTGGGCCACCACGAGCTGCCAGAACAGCTTCAGTGCACCTTGGCACAGATTCTACAAGTGTCTGGAACTCTACTGGAGGGATGCAACACCATTCTTCCACGATAATTTCCATAATTTGGTGTTTTGTTGATGGTGGTGGAAAAGGCTGTCTCAGGCACCACTCCAGAATCTCCCATAAGTGTTCAACTGGGTTGAGATATGGTGGCTGAGACGGCCATGGCATATGGTTTACACTGTTTTTATGCTCATCAAACCATTCCTCGTGCCCTGTGGATGGGGGCGTTGTCATCCTGGAAGAGACCACTCTACAGTCTTTTCTGCTAATTTCTTCAAGGGTGCCAATAATTCTGGACCTGCCTGTACATATACAAAAACTTCAAAAGAGGAAATCCAGGACAGCTGGACACTTGGTGCGTTTGGAGTAAATTATTTCTCAGCGTGGGACTCCACTGTCTTCCAGAAAGCTTTGTGAAATGGTTGATAATTGTACAAAAGTGCATCGAAAAATCATTCCGACTGCTCCTTTTAATCCAAAGTCAAAGTGAAAAACAGTAAGTAGTTTATTTTCAATTGTATTTATTTAACCGATCTTTAACCAGGCACGTTAATTGAGAACAAATCCTCATTTACATTAACGGCCTGGCCAAGAGGCCAAAGACAGCAAAAGCATAATAAAACTGGACAAACAGGAATTTAAAAACACACACAGGCATTAGAGATAAACGAGACGCAGTACTCATGCTGTGAGTCTGTGAAAATGTCCACGATCAGAGACTTAAAAACAGGAACTAATTCAACTGATAGTTACCAAGGACAAACCGCTGGAAATGAATACATCGCTTCTTTCTGCTTCTTTAGGAGTAGCATGCCCTCACGAAAGTGAAATGTATTGATACGTGAGCGAAATGAAGCTAAATGCATATTGAAAGAAAATATGCTATTAAGGTCAGAATAGATATTGCAAAATTCACATTATGTGGGAAAACATACAATGAACTGAAGTTCAGATATAGCAATATACTTTTTAAAAATGCATTGGTCTGAAATATATTTTCCATATATTTACAATATGTTGCAGTATATTCCACTTCTCCCAGGGTTTAGGGAGAAAGAAGTGGTGAATTTTCCCATTTCTGTTTGTTTTATTTTAATACCCTGCCGGCCGTCCCCTTTGAGCACCTCTGTCGAATATTCGGGTGACATTCAGTTCTGACACAGCACAGCTGTTAACCCTTAAATGATACAGAAGAATATCCCGGCATTGCGTCTCTGAACATACTTCACACCAGTGGTGATTTTAGACCCTATTTAGGGGGCTTTAGCCCCCCTGTCTTTCATCTCAGCCCCTGAAAATGTTTAATCATTCTTTTCTAAAATATTTTGTACATAATATCTATTTTTAAAAATACCACAGATAGAGAGAGAGAGAGAGTGGTATTTCAATTTTGAGAGTGACCACCATTGTGGTTTTTGTTTTGGGGAATGTAACAGTAAATTAATAAAAAATGTAGGGCTTGTGCTTTGCATGTGTACATCTCACATTCTCTGTAATGTAAAATGCAACAAAACTCTGATCCATTCACGGTACCTACAGAACAGCATAAGGTAATTGCGTGCACACACACACACACACACACACACACACACACACACACACACACACACACACACACACACACACACACACACACACACATATACACACAGACTGTCTCTCACACACACACTCACACTCTCTCTCACACACACACACACACACACACACACACATATACACACAGACTGTCTCTCACACACACACACACTCACACACTCTCACACACACACCTCCAAATATTACTCCTTGAAATGCACCTACATTCACCAGCAACATGAAAACAAACTGCAATGTAAAAAAAGACCACGTCTTTGAAATGTTCAATATGCTGCTGCAGTCGTAGCAGTTGTTTGAGGTTTTGACAACCGCGGTCGTAATGAGAGGAGATGATGTTATTGCCGGTTCTAAGAGGATATTACGTTTATTGCTTTGCTGAACAGTCTAAAAACTCTCTAAGAAGCCAGAAATAAATCGTGGCCACCGGCTCACACAAGCAAAACAAGAGGCCCGATTACGAGGCTGTGGGAATGAAAGGGTCTGAAGCGACGTTCTTGTGCTTGTTTGTCACCAGTTTATTACAAACACCTCACTGGCTGGAGTTCCTCATCATTACTGCAACATTTTACTGCAGTCGAAGGTTATAAACACATTTAATTTTGCTCAAAGTGTGGTGCACAGCAAAGGTATTTCATTTCTGCGTGCGGAGTGGGAGGGAGTGGTTCTGCGCGAGCTGGCGTCTGTGCTGTGTTCCGCCACGTCCTCGGCTGGCCGCAGAAACCAAACTCATTTCAGGACGAGTGACGCGCCTCCATGTGTGGTTTGGGTTTATTGGTCTTTCGGAAAATCGTTTTGTGCGCACGTCCATTACCAAGGTCAAAGTTTACAATACCTTCTCTGGCAGAGCGATTTCATACCTGCCACTTGCTATTATTATAATTATTTATATTTTTTTATCCTTGTTTGCATTGGCAGTTTGTTATTTAAAAAAGAAGAAAAAAAGAAGTCCCATATGTTTTGGTGCTCTCTGCCACGATGCAAACCTAGCGTGTCATTGTTACGCACTCAGGCGCAGCCGGTAGAGAAACGCTAAACTCAGGGAGGACAGCAGCTGAATACATTTGAATGTGGGTCTGTCTGAGAAACTCTGCCTTAGAGATGAATTTCTAATTTGAGTTATCGCCTCATTTTTAAGCAGACAGTTGAGGAGTATATTGTTTTCCTCTATATTTCCCAGAACGCTGCATTTTAAACAGGTATCTTAAAATATGTGCACCTCCAGAGAGAGATGTCTGTCAAGACCAGCAATAGTAATCACCCACAATAATAATACCAATATTATTATAATTATTATTATTAATTATAACAATAATTATAATAATGAAAATAATAATAAAATGTCTCTAGCACTGTTGCCATGACCCTAGGCCTGTTGGCCTGTTTCTTGTGCCAAGAAAACAATGTGCAGTATCCAGGTTCAGCAATTTGCCTTTTCAAAATTCATGAGCAATTTGAGCGAGCGCCTGGCTGAGCCAAAACGCTCCAGTGAGTGAAATGTGCTTTTACCCCCACCAGCAATCTGCTGTGTTAATGAGCCGGCTGCAGAGGGCCGTACACAACACTACCGCCTCGGGTGAGCCGAGGTTACGCGGTCATGGTAGAGATGGATTTATTTCAATACTTGTGAATTCATCCTGTGGTATTTGCACTTTGTTTTTTCCTACTGGGAAAGTTCAACTTTATGCTATTGCTGTTATTATTATTATGATTATGATTATTATTAATGCATAAAGAAGTGAAAGATACAATGAAACACTCTCACCAAAATGGCCTCTTCATGCCTGAATACTCAGGACGTTTGAGGCCACATATCCGTTCATAAACGATAGAGCGTTGGCCCATCTCATCACAAGCCATCCCTCACCATGGCATGGAGTGTGTGTGTGTGTTCCTCAATCAAACATGGCTGCAGAGATAGAACTGATGGGGCAGGCTGACCAGGGAGAGAGAGAGAGAGAGAGAGAGAGAGGAGAGAGAGGCAGAGAGCGAAAACGACAGGTGGAGAGAGAGAAAGAGAGAGAGAGAGTGAAATAGAGAGAGGGGGAGAAAGAGGGAGAAAGAGGGAGGGATTGAGAGAGAAATGGAGAGAGGGATTGAGACAGAGAGAGAGAGGGGGCTCTGTTAGGCGAGAGAGAACCACTCACCTCCACCGCGTCATGTGGTGCACACACACACACACACACACACACACACACACACATATATAATGTATATACTGTATACATGTATATTTAATTAATGCAGATACCTTAAAAAAAGGACCATGGTAAATTACTGGGTTTAGTTGGCGATAAATAGCAGGAAACTCCAGAAGCAGGAAGTTCTCAGTCATGTGATGATGAAATATCTACGATGCTGTGAGCTGCACAGCTGCTGGTGGCACAGGGGGCTCACAGGGGGCTCACAGGGGGGTCTGGCCATCAAAGCTACTGGTGTCTCTGTTTCTCTGACCTACAGAACGAAAATGAAACGTGGAATATCCCAGCTACAAGGTGTGCTGGTGCACATCGCGCATCTCACTCGGTCTCACAAACGCTTAAACACAAACTATTTTATTTGGCGAGATAAATATGGCTTCCTGTGAAAATAAAATCCTGACTTCCCAGATTGTGTTGATTTGACTGGTCTAAACAAACTAGGGCATCCCGTCCTGTTTCTCTCCCTTTCATTAAAAACAAGATGCTCTGGGATTGATCCCAATACGTTCTCTGTTTCTGCTCATTTGCATGCATTTGCATTAATTTCATCTTGTGTCCACAGCTAAACTAATCCCCTCTATACACGCGAGGAGGGGGAAAACTTGCTCATAAACCCGTGTAGGTCAAAGCCCAACGCCTCAAGGTCAAATCTCACGTTGAGTCATTAGGCCCTTTTTGCGCGCGCGGTGGAATCGCTACGTCGCGCGATTGTGCTTTTGTGGCTCGGTCACGAGAGCGTTCTGCTGAAAGGCTAATGCAGTGGAGCTGTTTAGCGCCACGTGGTCAGAATCAATTACTTTATGGAGGGATTAGCGGGCGAAATTAATATGCGACAACGAACAGGAGGCAATTCCGGTCGTTTTAACGCCACCTGAGATTTTGCATTAACTGAAATCCTGCGCGCGGGACGGCTAATTGCCTGGCATCACAGGTTTGAAACAGTAACTGAATTACACAAAACATTAAACCCGCGCTGAATGAATATATATATATATATTTATATATATATATATATTACAGGCCTGATGTTTTTTGAATATGATAGTTAGTATTCAACGGGAATATTCCACACGAATTTTAAATAATCATGATAATATTCCTGCCCACTACTATTTGGCTATTACTAAGGGAAAATTGCAATATGGATATTAGCATGGATATTAGCATATACATTTTCAAAGAATTGAGGCTGTGACTCTGGATTATTTCGTTCGAAAACAGGGCAGCCAGACACAGATTTAAGACACGGAATGAAATGTTGTTGTCCTTAAGACATCTTATCAGAAAAGGCGCGTATTTTCAGACAACCCGTCCGGTTCTGTATTACTTTTCTATCGCGATATTCTAATCGCGGCGCGCAGGTTAATAAACTAGACATCCGATTTGTGCAGGGTGCGTGAAATCGCTGTGAACTTCTTGTTTGACATGGCAGCCCCCACATCAGCAGCTCCGCGCGGAAGAGATGTATATAAATAAAGAACGTGTGGCTTTGTGATTTACTATGCTCTGCTGGCTCTTATCAATCTCGCCGAGACATCTCGCGCAGAGGAACGACGCCTCGCTCCTCTCGACTTTCTCGGAGGGAAGAAGAAGAAAAAATCAACACGGAAAAAATAAATATAAGAGGAGAACATTGCGTGACTGACCTTTCAATTTCCGTACGCATGACAACGAGACATCAAAACGAACCGAGTGACCAATCTACAAACATAAACACAGATGTAAGGGGAGAAAGACTTTTTCTTTTTTCTCCATTTGAACAAAAAAATTAATTTTTTTTTTTTTTTTTTTTTTTTGCTGGGAAATGTAAACGTTCAAAAGGTGCGAATCTGGCGAGCGGGAGGGAGGAGGGAGGGAGGGAGGGTGAGATAAAAGGAGAGGGGGGAGTGGGGAGAACGGTGGTTGAAACTCATTCCCTCCATTGCGGGTTGGCTACGATCCGCCCGTTTGTTTTGATGTAAATTTGCTGTGGTGCTTCTCCACGCTGCGATCAGAGCAGCTCCCCCCCTTCCTTCCCTCCTCCCTCCGAAACCGAACAGATCTTGCTCTGTTGTTCAAAAAGCTTTTTTGCTGATTCTCTCTTTCAATATAATTTAAACTTCAACATCTTACCAAATGCTAATACACCAATAGCCAACAGCAGGGCAATTTACTGTTCTCCTTTGCCAAGCATGGCTGCCGCACGAATATATATATAAAGCTACTCTTGCTTTAAAAGCACACTGTCGAAGACGAGAAAGACGTGTTTTGCCCCCGAGAGGGCTAAAACAATTGCTGGGGTATAAAATTGAAAATGCACAATGGTGCGGTGAGGAGCCCTGTCTGGCAGATTTCAGAGCGGAAAGAGAATTAAGCAATAAAGTTTCACAGCCCCCCCTCCGTGTGTCTCAGCTGAAGGGAAAAGGCCTGAGATCTCCCAGCTACAGGAAATGCTTCTGAAACCGGCCTCGCAGGAATCGGAACCGGGCGCTGCTTTCTCAACTGGAGTAAACCATCATTCTCGCTTTCTTGGCTGTAGTCTGGTATCTCGGTGTATATTCATACTGATATCCATACTGATATCCATATTGGCCGAGTGTCATATTTGGCAGCGCTCAGCTCTGAATCGAGTAGCGCTTAACACGAGGAGACGGAAAGAGCGAAACTCGACGCGTGGCACGGAAGAGGCCGAGCGGACACAAACACAGACCTGGGCCCGTACGTACAGAGAGTAGGAGTGCTGATCTGCCCACACTGTCTGCCCCAGGGGAGGGGAGGGGAGGGTGAGCCGGCTCGGGTCCGCCGTGAAGCACGTAACGGAGTCTCCAGAACGTGGGTGGGGGTTAATTCCGTCTCAAAAGAAGCGGAGTTCGCTGCCCTTGAAGAATTAGCTTGCCTCGTAGAGACGAGCGGCGGACTCGTGTGGTTAGTAAATAAAATAAAGAGAGGGAATATTTGGCTACTGAATTGGGAAAAATCGGAAACTATTTTTTTGGCCATGATAGGCAGTTCGCACTCATAAAGGACCAGTCAATGTGAGTGCGTTAGACGGCTACGCTATCCGAGGCCCCTGTACGTTTGTATTCTGAACTCGTAGCGCATCCTATAGGACCAGATAACCAGCTCTGTTTTATTGCATGTTGTCTGGTCTGAGACATAATGTTTATTTTCTGTGATTTATGGTGCAGCTGCAGGCCAGACTACACATGGTGCGGACGATAAAGTTTTCCTATTCCTCTTCATCGTCCTCTTCCTCAAACCATCCTTTTAACGGAGTTAGAGATCGGCCATGTGCAAAGAGAGGCAGGAGGGTTATGGGCTTTAAATGTTTACATTTTTACGGAAAAATTGATTTCATAAATGATTTCAACATGATTTTTCTGAATGATTTGCTTCCAGAAATCTGTAACTCGATAATAAAATAACACCGGAATACACCATTTTTCACACTGTTACTTCAGTAATTGATATTATATTTTTACATTATATTATATTAATTAATATTTTATATGATATATAAGTTGACATTGAGATTTATCATTTAATTTCAATACGTGTAATAAGCACATTTGTCCTGTTACCATTATCCATTTAAATTCACTATTAAAGAGAAACATTTTCCATTTCCTATTAATGAAACAGAATTTAAAGATGAAGTCAGATTACAGTGAGTAATTTAGCTTCTCCTTGAGTTTTAAATCTTAAATAGTACATCCCAGTGCTTCCATCTAAGTCAGAGTAGGTGGTAATCCACAGTAAGTCCACCCCCGCCCCTCCGCCCCCTGGTGCCTCCACCCCCCTCGGTGATGTAAGAGAGGCAGAATCTCTTCGGGGCGCCCTGTCTGTGTTGCTCTTGCACTATTTATGAATTTTGCCCAAAAGCAAAAATCCCCCCCAAGTGTTCTGCCAGACTGCAGAAAGAGTATCTGAAGAAAGTTTCCCTCAACATCTACCCCCCCTCACCCTGGGGGGGCCGCCCTCCTGCCCCCCCACCCCGCACACCCGCACACTCTGCTCCCCAGCATTCACAGTTCTCTATTCACAGCTCACTATTCACAGTTCACTATTTACAGTTCACTATAGTGGTGAACACACATTATCCAATTTAATTTTAATTTTACACATTTTAATTTAATTTTAAACATTTGATATTGCTTCTATAAGAATCATTTTTTCCCTCTTTAATAATTGTCTGTATTTTCTCCTCTTCTCTCCCTGTTTTTAAATCATTTTGTGTAAAGCACTTTGAGTTGCACTTGTTGTATGAAATGTGCTACACAAATAAAATGCGATTGATTGATTGATTGATTGATTGACTGACTATAGAGGGACTCCAGATCTCCTCTCACCAAAGAACAGAGAGTGTGCATTTCAGCCTGTGTGCACAAGGGGGAGAGGGAGACAAGGGGAGAGGGAGGGAGGGGAGGGAGGGGGAGGGAGGGGAGGGAGGGAGGGAGGGAGGGAGGGAGGGAGAGAAAGAGAGAGGGAGGGAGAGAAAGAGAGGGAGGGAAAGAGGGAGGGAAAGAGGGGGAGGGAGAGAGATAAAGTGAGAGGGATGGAGATAGAGAGGGGAGAGGGATGGAAGAGAGTTTGAGAGGAGAGAGAAAGAGAAAGAGAATGATAGAGTGGGAGGGAGAGAGGGAAAGAGAGAGGGAGGGAAAGAGAGGGAGGGAAAGAGGGAGAGGGATAGGGAGGGAGAGAGAAACAAAGAATAGTGATTGAATGGTTGCTGTGTTGCCTGGCGCAGGTCAATGCTCCGGAGTCCCAGAGACTGAAGGCCGGTTTGATCTATTTTAGTTTGAGGTTGTTTTCCACACGGTGTGGATTTGCATAACCTTGTGAGTGAGTGAATGCTGGACCACAGTGTGTTAGCCACAGCAGGTTCATCGTGGTCTGTGTAGCACACAGAGTCTCTCACTAACACAGGCACACCTGAACAGGGTGGCTCGGCAAAGATTCATGGACTAGTTCACCCACTGAAAACGGCTCTGATTAATTCACATCACTTCTGCCTGTTTTCCTTATTATACCAAATTCGAGGCAGCGGATAGCGTAGCGCTCTAACGTAGCGTAGCGGTCTAACGCACCGTATCTTGGCTGGTCCGTTCTAAACCCGAGTGTGCGCTGCCTGTCAGGGACGCGATTCTAAACCCGTCTCTACCAGACCGGCCCTGGTCATCAGCCCTGAGCTGGACGGATTTATTTCGATTTACCCTCCCCACACGAGGCTGCCACTCCACTGGCCCTCCCCCTCCCCTGGGGTGGACAGACAAACGCCGCCCCGATCGGGGCTCACTCCCAATAACTCCCCAGGGCCGGTCTGGTAGAGACGGGTTTAGAACCGCGACCCTGACAGGCAGCGCACACCGTATCGGACCAGCCAGGAGATGGTGCGTTAGACCACTACTCTATCCACTGGCCTGCAGATTATTCTGATACGCTCCCTCCCAGCGATGGCAGGAGGGCAGCGTCTGACTGCAAGGCCATCATGAGGAAGCAATTATCCCCCCGAATCCTGCTGACTCACTCCTAATAACTCCCAAACACCTGATATACAACATTCACATTCCCTCCCCCCACTGTGCCCCCCACCCCCACTATGGCTGCCGTTCACCCAGGTGTTCACCCAGGTGGGTGCTGCACATTGGTGCTGGTTGAGGTGAGTTTGTTCACCCAGGTGGGTGCTGCACATTGGTGCTGGTTGAGGTGAGTCGCCCCCTATTGTTGTAAAGCGCTCCTTTAAAAGCTCAATATAAATACAATATTAACGTTCAGAAACAACACAAAAACAAAGTGGTTTAAATGAAGCCGTGTCTCAACCTTAACGCGTGTTGAGTTGAAATGGGAGACCCTCCCCCCACCACTCAGAGAGTGTTACTGCTGCTCACACGCCCTCCATAGTGCTTAGAGATCTGATGAGAACTAATAATAATAATGCATTAGAAACACCATGAATTAATCATTATTGAATAATTATTATAATTGTGTGCACAGGAGGGAAAAATAAAACAAACAAATAAAAAAACCTGGTGCAAGCGAGGTGCTGCTCTCAACAGACGGAAATAATGTTTTATTTTTCTCTGAAAGATACAAAAGAGAATTAGATAAAATAACAACTGCACAATTTGTTGATGCCCGAATTTCTAAATATATATTCCCGAGAGGGTTAAGTGAGAAGCGTGAATCGCCCTGGTTGGTGGTGCGATGGAGTCATTGTTTTCTAGGCTGTGTTTACCACTAGAATCGTCTGGATTCCCTCAAACAGGTAGACTGCTGTGTGTGTGTGTGTGTGTGTGTGTGTGTGTGTGTGTGTGTGTGTGAGAGAGAGCGAGAGAGAGACTGTGTGTGTGTGTGTGTGTGTGTGTGTGAGAGAGAGAGAGAGCGAGAGAGACCGTGTGTGTGTAATGGGGGCAAGTGACACCCCCCCCAGGGACACAGAAGAATCATTAAGAAATGAGTTACCATATAATTAAGCCATAATCACATCATATTACCAAACAACGACTGGCCGTTGTGCTTTAATTGAAGAGACAAGTAAGCCATGTTGCCATTAAATAAAACGTAATAAATAAAAATTAAACCGAATGAGCAGGTTTGTAAATAAATTGCCCCCTCCCCCCCAATGCAAGATGTTTCCCGACACACTTCCATGGCACCTCTGCACCCTGACGCTTTGAGACTGTTTCTCTGTTCTCGCTCAATTCCAATTATTTTTGAATAAACACTGAAAACGCCGTGGGCCCGATTCCATCCACATCTTTTCCTGAACTTTGACTTTGACAAATAAATCCAAGCGTTTGATTTTGTCTTTTTTGTCTTCACACACACGCACAGTTTGGGTGAGCTAGTTTCCTTTATCGCTCAACCCGCCCCAAACCGTGTTTGTTTTGCATTTCGCAAGCGTACGTGCTTAATCGTGAGTGATTTTGATTGACTGCAGGCCACAGCTACAGCCTCGACCGATGCCCTTTCAGCTGAAGGAGTGCCTTTCACTTCCCCTCCCTACTCTACGGACGAACTTAGGCACTGATAGCAGGATGCTAAAGGAGGATAATTGATGTAACGTTAAGTAGTCCTATAACAGAGAGCCGTGGCACTAAAGCGCTCTCCCTGCGTCTCTGAAAAGCATTTCCTCGAGTAGCTCGCTCTCTCGCTGGAGGGGGCGTCTCCCCGGACAGGTGCGCTCATGCACTCACGCTCTCTCTTGTGTTCCCTTTTATACACATCCGTCTAGATTTAATGTTGTTGCCATGGCGTCTCTCATCCATAAATCAGCATCTCTTGGTTTATGGAGGCTTACCGATAAAAGGACATAAGAACACATAATGAGGAGAACGGGCCGTTCAGCCCATCTAGGCTCGTCATGTCCTACACACACACACACACACACACACACACACACACACACTCATATACATACACACACACACACACACATAAGAACACATGAATACATAATGATGAGAACGGGCCGTTCGGCCCATCTAGGCTCATCATGTCCTAATTTAAAGAGTATCCAGTACTGCATCTAGCCTGGACTTGAATAGCCCAAGTGTTTCTGCCTCTACTACCTGACCTGGCAAGCTGTTCCAGGCACTGACAACTCTCTGTGTAAAGAAAAACTTCCTAATATCTGTGTGGAATTTGCCTATAAACTAATTTCCACCTGTGGCCTCTAGTTCTGCTGACCCCACTTATCTTAAAAAGTATTTGGTGGTTTTGAAATGGGAGTGGAGAATCCAAAGTGCTTTTTACCAAACCCACCCAGCCTGTTATCCAGCCACCGGGGTAGAGCGGTCTCTGAATCGACACAGCCCTGTGGGTTTGGGATCCGCGCCGGTTCGCCCCCCGAGAACCCTAATGCAGGGAGGAGCACGCGTGGTGCTGGACTCACGTGATGGAGGGATGATTCGAGAGGAGGAGGAGGGGAGGGGA
>JAINUG010000229.1:1389513-1409513 GCA_029706075.1 Aldrovandia affinis
TGCTCTGGTCCTGTATGAGTGTGAGCTGCCTATCTGGGACGCGGTTCGAAACCCGTCTCTACCAGACCAGCCCTGGTCATCAGCCCCGACCGGGGGTGGCGTTTGGCTGTCCGCCCCAGGGGAGGGGGAGGGGGAGGGGGGAAGGGGGAGGTGGTCGGCACAAACTCGCTGTGAAGCACGTAAGGGAGTCTCCAGGAAGGGGGTTGGTGAGTTCTGTCTCGAAGGAGGCGGATCATCGCCGGCCTCGGAGAGTAGCTTGCCCCGTAGAGACGGGCGGTGAGTTCATGGGGGAGGGTTAATCTAAATAAATTGAGGGTATAATTGGCTTCCAAATTGGGGAGAAAAACGGGGGAAAATCAGGAACATTTTAATGTATTTTTAATGAAATGAAACAGAAACAGTACTAACATGGCCTGCATGGTACGGCAGCTCAGGATGGTATATTAGTTTAGAGATGTGTGAACTAACGAGGGACGCCTCTGTGTTTGGATTGTGTGTGTCCAGCCGCTGGTTGCTATGTACGTCACTAAGTTGATGATGCGTTTCGCGGACGTACGTCTATAAAATTCACTAGATTGCATCGCAGCATCACTACTGCGTATAGCAAAGGTGTGACTACGGTATTTTACGAGAGGGTGGCAGGGATCATATGAATATATCACAGAGATTTGAGAACATCTGCTAATAAACTGAGATTCAACACCGACTCAGCCCAGAATGAAGTCCACCTGCGTCATTCCAGTGAGATGCCTCTCTGAAAACTCACCAAATCGCATCGCAACGTCACTGCCGTGCGTAGAAGAGGTGAGACCACAGTATTCCAACAGAGTGTGGCATTTTTTTACATTTACATTTGAGGCATTTGGCAGACGCTGTTATCCAGAGCGACTTATAAGATGTGCATTAATACATGGTAAGTAACAATTATTGGGGTTTTTTGTTTGTTTTTTTGGGGGAAAGTTTTATACAAGGATACATATTACAAAATGCAGTATTAAACATGTAGCAAGTGGTGGTGACAATTAGTTAAATGTAGTGGTAGTGGAGTCTGAAAAGGTGGGTTTTCAGTCTCTTGCGGAAGATAGCCAGTGATTCCGTGGTCCTGACTGAGTGTGGAAGATCATTCCACAATCGATCATATCATTATTTCACAAGCACACTTTGGTGAGATATTAATTCACAACTCTGTGTTTGTCAGGGGGTTACCAGATATCGGTAGAATACAGGCCCTTGCTGGAAGCCTGGGAGAGGTATGCAAACAGACAGAGAGAATGAGAGAGGCCCTTCATCAACATTTTTGGGTTAAAGTTATTTCAGGTACTCGGGTGCTCAGGATTGGAACAAGGTTCCTCATGATCCTAAACAGACTGCAAACCCAGTCACCTTCAGGGATAAACTTAAACATTGGCTTCTAGATAATGTTCCTCTGTAAATAGACAGTCGGGTAGGTAGGGTAGTATGTTTATAATTGATTGTTATGAACTCTGTTGCTGATTTAATGGGAGTAGTGTAAATGTATGTGGTATTGGTGATATTTATTGGAATTTAGTTTATGCTGCCAAAGCCTAGTGTAAATGTATTTTGCATTTTTGTTATTTTTTGTAACCTTGATTATGCTGCCAACGCCTAACACACACACACACACACACACACACACACACACACACACACACACCACCATGACACCTAATAACAACAAGGACCACAGTGTAAATAAGTCCTGGGACTTTTCTGTGTCATCCTTGATATGTCTTTTTAAAATGTACATCAGGATGTGTCCATGTACTGTATTCTTTTAAAGTGAAGTGTCAAATAAAATAAAATAAACTGAAAGCCATGCTATCGAATGAATTTAAAAACCCTGCTTTTCGATTACATCATCGCCCCTGTGATAGAGCCCCCCTCCCGCCCCCCCGCCCTCCCGCCCCACTAAGCCCTTCAGGAGATGCCCGGGGCGAACTCCTCCAGGCAAAGCTACCGGAGATTAATATTTGAGTGCGCGCGTGAATATGGCTAAGCCTAGCGGAGGGGGGGGGAGGGGGGAGATATCTCGCGCGTTGGGGAAGGAACGCGTGACACGTCGCACGTCACGATGCGAGTCGTGACAGGACCAGGCCAGCCGAAACCGTCTCCGTGGCGATTGGTTCAAATCCGTCACATCTATATCTTTACCAGGCAGTTTGATTCTAAGACCCCTTAGACCAGGGGCCGTATGCACAAAGATTCTAAGAGCAGGAGTGCTGATCTAGGATCAGTTTAGCCTTTTAGCTCATAATGGACATGGTTAGGATATGGACAGGGGGAAACTGATCCTAGATCAGCACTCCTGCTCTTAGAGTCTTTGTACATAGGGGCCCAGAGCTCTGTAAAAGGCCCCAGGCCCTGGAAGACGCACCAGCACAGCTGTCTGTTGCTTCTCTGTGCGTTTCAGCACCTAAGAGCCGAACCGAAGTCATTGATTGGCTATAAGCAGGCCACACAAAACTTGGCCTAAATTGGCTGCTGATCGAAAAGGAAAACCACAAAAAAGATCGACAGTCACTGCAGTCCTCCAGAGATCCCTGCCTTACGTCCCTGTATATGTGAGGTTTCCCTGAGCAACTCACTGCAGAGGAAAATATAATTTCCTTAGTCATTAAGCATGAAGACATGGACATGTCAATATCTGTAAACATAACATAATATAATATATATGCCATTTAGCAGACGCTTTTATCCAAAGTGACTTACAGTAGTGAATGCATACATTTTTCAGTATATGTGGTCCCAGTGGGAATTGAACTCACAACCTAAGCGTTCTACCTACTGAGTCACACAGAACCGCGCTCTACCTACTGAGCCACACAGAACCACGCTCTACCTACTGAGCCACACAGAACCACGCTCTACCTACTGAGACACACAGAACCACGCTCTACCTACTGAGCCACACAGAACCACGCTCGACCTACTGAGACACACAGAACCACGCTCTACCTACTGAGTCACACAGAACCGCGCTCTACCTACTGAGTCACACAGAACCGCGCTCTACCTACTGAGCCACACAGAACCACGCTCTACCTACTGAGCCACACAGAACCACGCTCTACCTACTGAGCCACACAGAACCACGCTCGACCTACTGAGACACACAGAACCACGCTCTACCTACTGAGCCACACAGAACCACGCTTTACCTACTGAGCCACATAGAACCACACTACCTACTGAGACACACAGAACCACGCTCTACCTACTGAGACACACAGAACCACGCTTTACCTACTGAGCCACATAGAACCACACTCTACCTACTGAGACACACAGAACCACGCTCTACCTACTGAGACACACAGAACCACGCTCTACCTACTGAGCCACACAGAACCACGCTCTACCTACTGAGCCACACAGAACCACGCTCGACCTACTGAGACACACAGAACCACGCTCTACCTACTGAGCCACACAGAACCACGCTCTACCTACTGAGACACACAGAACCACGCTCTACCTACTGAGACACACAGAACCACACTCTACCTACTGAGCCACACAGAACCACGCTCTACCTACTGAGCCACACAGAACCACGCTCTACCTACTGAGACACACAGAACCACTTCCAACCATGCATAAAAATGGATCTTAAAAAGATATGTTGTCCTTGTGTTTGTATACAGTGCAAACACTGTCTGTCTCTCTGTGTACTATGTGTACATTTAATGCACATCTTGTAAGTCGCTCTGGATAAGAGCGTCTGCTAAATGGCATATATATTATATTATGTTTAAAAATGCTTAAAATGTTAAAATGTAAAATGTAGATTGTATCTTCAGTGATGTTAATGCTTGTAAGCACAGGTATGTATTTGTTCATTTTTAACTAGCAGTCTGCCCAGGGACTGATGAGAATGAGCCTCCTTGGCTAAACTCTGGCACATTTACAGAGATGTTATCAATGTGCACTGTCCCTGTCAAATACATGCATGAATAAATAAATATTGTTATCTATTATTATGATTATGATTATGATTATTATTATTATTATTATTAGATGCACTTGTGTGGAGATGCATTTCATGTTTCACCTTTTTCAGCGTTCAAGATTAGCAGATTTTCAGGTGATTCTTTGCAGTGTGAAAAGTTTGAGGTTAACCTGAACACGGTATATTTAAGGTATATTTCTTATCGAAGTCTGACCAACGCTTTGAAAGCCTAAAAACGGCACGTAAACGGCAGGAGTGAGCTCATCCTTGTGTTCAGGTTGCGTCTCAGGAAGGAAGGAAGGAAGGAAGCTCCATGCCAGAGCCAACGCCTAATTAGATTTAATAGGATGACAGCGGCTCCGGCACAATATTGACGATCTCGGCGGGGCAGACTCATTTGCCATTTCGTTCGACGTGATGAATTGCGCCTCCGTCGCCGTGCGGGCGATGACTGATATGATTTCATGAAGTGAGAACGTGCCGGCTTCCTGCCCGACAAGAGCAGGCGATCAGTGACTCAGGAGGGAGGGATCGAAGGAGACGATCCATCACCGTCTCTCCTCCGGTTCCTCAAAGGGCTCGACGGGAGCCAGTGCCCTCAGCAGGATGAGTCCCCCCCTCTTCAACCCCCCCATTTTAGTAGCCAATCACACCCTCTATTTGTTTAGATTTTCCCCCCCCACACGAGTCCGCCGCTCGTCTCTACAAGACAAGATCATTCTCAGAGGGCAGTGAACTCCGCTTCCTTCGAGACGGAATTTGCCCTCACCCACGTTCTGGAGACTCCCTTACGTGCTTCACGGCGGACCCGAGCCGGCTCACCCTCCCCCCTTCCCCTGGGGCGGACAGCCAAACCCCCGCCCCCGATCGGGGCTGATGACCAGGGCTTCAAAGGCGTCCCTGACAGGCAGCGCACACCGTATCAGACCAGCCAAAATACGGTGCGTTAGACCACTACACTTTCCCCCAGGTGAGCGCTTTCAGTGCAGTCTCAGCGGAGCTCGAACCCTTAACAGCTCCTCGCCAGTGTCAGGGCCAGCGTGGAGTAATGTGTGGTGCTTCAGGACCAGACTTCTGTTCAGCACGTTTCAGGCTCAACGCGGCTCACACTCTTTAAAATACAACTTTCCTTTTATAGCCACTGTGAAAATAAATAAATAAAAAGCCTTTGAGAGGAAAGAAAACAGATCTCCACCGCAGTGATATCTCTGGGCTTCCTGGAAGAGCGGCCGGCTCTAATGAGGAGGTAAGTTTACACGCCCCATTAATTAGAGAGCCTCGCTGGGGAGAGGCTCACCATTTCCACACACACACACACACACACACACACACACACACACACACACACACACACACACACACACACACACACACACACACACACACACACACACACACACACACACACACTCACACACACACACACACACACACACACACTCTCACACACACACACTGTCACACACTCTCACACACACACACACACACTCTCACACACACACACACACACACACACACACACACACACACACACACACACACACACACACACACACACACACTCACGTTCTCACACACACTCTCACACACACACACTCTCACACACTCTCACACACACACACACACACACTCACGTTCTCACACACTCACTCACTCACTCACACTCACACACACACACACACACACACACACACACACACACTCTCTCAGTCCACACACTCACACACACACACACACACACACACACACACACACACACACACACACACACTCACACACACACACACTCACACACACACACACACTCTCACACACACACACTTACACACACACACACTCTCTCAGTCCCACACACTCACACACACACACACACACACACACCCTCTCACACACACACACACACACACACTCATCAAGCGGCTGCCCTGCTACATTTATTTATTCGATTTTATTCAGCGTGTGTGTGTGGGAGATAGTATAATTGCCTCTATATTTTCTCAATTGATTCTTCATTCACTTGAAATACAGTAACACAACACCTCAGCAAAACATCTCTGAAGGACTTCGTGTGATGGCTAGTTTCCTACGGCTTTAGTTGTCATCGCTGCCAAAAATGTTTTTAACCAAAGATGCTGTTCTAGTGTGTGGATGAGCCCCACGGTCTGCATCCTGTTAAGACACTGTTCCCCACGGTCTGCATCCTGTTAAGAGCCCCACGGTCTGCATCCTGTTAAGACACTGTTCTAGTGTGTGGATGAGCCCACACTGTTCTAGTGTGTGGATGAGTCTGCATCCTGTTAAGACACTGTTCTGTTGAGCCCCACGGTCTGCATAGTGTGTGGATGAGCCCTACAGTCTGCATCCTGTTAAGACACTGTTCTAGTGTGTGGATGAGCCCCACGGTCTGCATCCTGTTAAGACACTGTTCTAGTGTGTGGATGAGCCCCACGGTCTGCACCCTGTTAAGACGCTGTTCTAGTGTGTGGATGAGCCCCACGGTCTGCACCCTGTTAAGACACTGTTCTAGTGTGTGGATGAGCCCCACGGTCTGCATCCTGTTAAGACACTGTTCTAGTGTGTGGATGAGCCCCACGGTCTGCGTCCTGTTAAGACACTGTTCTAGTGTGTGGATGAGCCCCACGGTCTGCGTCCTGTTAAGACACTGTTCTAGTGTGTGGATGAGCCCCACGGTCTGCATCCTGTTAAGACACTGTTCTAGTGTGTGGATGAGCCCTACAGTCTGCGCCCTGTTAAGACACTGTTCTAGTGTGTGGATGAGCCCCACGGTCTGCACCCTGTTAAGACACTGTTCTAGTGTGTGGATGAGCCCCACGGTCTGCACCCTGTTAAGACGCTGTTCTAGTGTGTGGATAAGCCCCACGGTCTGCATCCTGTTAAGACACTGTTCTAGTGTGTGGATGAGCCCCATGGTCCACCGGTATGAAGCTGCACATGAAGTGTCTCCCTTCGGCTCGGGTGGGAGCTGAACTCGTAGACCGCGGCGGACATCACGTGTTTTCGGAGGAGAGCGCGTGCTCATCGACAGCGGGGGGCTGCAGCGAGAGAATATGATTGGGCATTCCGAATTTGGGATAAAAACTGTTACCATTTTACATTTACATTTTAAGCATTTGGCAGACGCTCTTATCCAGAGAGACTTACAGCATGTGCATAAATACATGGTAGGAACAATCATAGTCCGTGCAAGAGATCAGTGCAGGAATACAGTGATTGACATCATTGCAGGCAGCTGCGTACCATACCTGTAACACTGGGAGAGAAAAGGTTAGTATTTTATTTTTATTTTTTTATTAAATGGAGGTGGGGCATATTATATAGAGAACATATTAAATATGATTACGAGTTGACTGCAGGGGGATATGAGAGGAGGAGATTTAAAAGATAAATGGGGAAAAACTGTCTTGTCCTTTTCACTCACAACCCGTTCAGCCCATCCCGTTAAAAGCCCCCTTTTCTCCTGCGTGTTTGGCAAGACCGAGGCTCCCTGGAGCCGCAGAGGAAACCGCACTTTACACCCCCCTCCCTCCCTCCCGCCCCCTCTCCTGACGACGGCACACTGACGTCACCGTCCCTTTCCCCAGCCAGCCAGCGTCCGCTCGAAACTCGTGCTGTGCACCATGAGAGGGAAAATCTAAAAAAAGAAAACGTGTTTGGAGAAGAAAGGCGAGGTAAAAGGGGGAAGGTGGGGATAGAGGGAGGGAGGGAGGGAGGGAGAAAGAGAAAAGAGTAAAGAAAGTGCTTTCGGCCCCCAGCGAGAAAGGCTTTACGGCATCAATTAATGAGATGGGGAGGGAGGCCGCCCAGGCCCACGGAGAGGGGGCCGCACAGCATTAACTATTCAGAGAATAAAAGTTTAAATGAATTAGGAGCTGTATTTCAGGGGGTGGGAGGGGGATAGGTTGGGTTGACGGTATGTGCTATCGTTACTCATCATCAAACTGCCCCACATGACCTGCCCCACATGAACTGCCCCACATGAACTGCCCCACATGAACTGCCCCACATGAACTGCCCCCACACACTTACACAAGATAAACCCGATTCTGTTCGGTGTCGTCTCCTCGTGGCTCGGCTTCTCAGAAATACAAAAACATGTTTTTTTTGTTTGTTTAAAAAAAAAAAAAAAAATTTGTTTCAGATTTTTGTTTCAGATTTTTTCCCAGTTTTCTGCCATAGCAGGAACTCACCAAGACGTCGACCGTAACTCCGGCACACAGAGACACTCCTATACGCAGTGAGCTCATATCGGCTTCCCTCCCCCTCCCTGGGGCGGACAGACAATTGCCGTCCCCTAGTGGCGCTCCTGACCAGAGCCGATACTGGCGTGGCCGGTGGAATCGAACCCTGGTCGCAGTGGCCAGCGCCGAACGTTGTAACCGCTAGACCACCCGGGAGGCCTTACATGCCTTTTCAGTGCTGCATATGAATAGTGCTTTTCCCTAATAAACTACTGTCATGCCCTTTATATGTTTGCTTATCTACTTGTAGGCCTATATTTTATTATGTTTTACAATGTTTTATTTATTTTATTATGTATATTTATGTCTGTGTACATGTCTACGTATGTGTGTGTTTGTACACCTTAATTATTTTGCCATTTTGCTGCTTTTGTGTGTAAAGCACATTGAGGTGTCTCCGTGTATGAAATGTGCTCCATAAATACAATCTGATCTGATTTGATTAGATTTTCTGCAGCGGCAAACGATGTAAGAATGTTTTCGTGTAAAAAGTCACAAGGGGACACTCTGACCCCCTCAATACCAGCGTTTTACAAGGGCTCACTAATAGATCCAGGCCATTTCCCTGCCAGTCCTTTAAAAACCACTCAATACTCATCGACGCTCAAAACAAAGTATTCCCCAAATCCTCGAGGTCCATCTCAAAAAGGGTAACACAGCGTGAAGATATGGAGAGATTATCAGCTTGGAAGAGGTCTGGGGTTGTTTTTTTCCCAGCAGGTCAAAATTAAGTGGACAGTCACTGTGATCTCTGTGTTTGCTTGTAATCTGTGACCTGCTCTTAATCAATCGATCAATACTTCAGCCGTTAGCTTCTGCGTGGGTCAATATCTCCCAGGTGGCTCAGTGGATGTGTTTATACGTGCTGCAGAGGAGGCTCACGAACCACAGCTGAACCTTTTCCAGCTCAAAAACCCTGACAAGAAAATAATCTGCCTTTAATGCTCAACATTAATATTATAATACTTCCTGGGGACTTGCGTATGTGTTGCGTGTTATGCCGCATTATTAAAGGTTTTATTTTTAAGACTTTGGAGCGAGGCCAAGGGCTGCTGTACAAACGCACACACACACACGTCGTAGGGCGTTTGCTGACCCCAAAACCTGTCGTGTAACGTGTCACATATCCACCGGCCTGTGGAGTTACACCACACGTCCAGTAGGGGGGGGTAGGGGGCTTGCCTCACTGGCCGACGGTCTTTTCTCCTTGATCTAGGACTGAAGTGGGCAAGGAGGGCCGTATCCGTTTCTGGATTTCATGCCAACTTATGCTCTTAATTATTTAATTATACCCCGATCATTTACCTGATCTGACATTTTAGCTAAGTTTTCTGTTAAGCTCATGGCTGACAGCTGAAGACTGTTCTTGTGTCCCTGTATGAAGTGTTCACTGTAATCTGATCTGAGAGTGAACCGGCATTAATGCGCACAGCTAATTCGTTCATTGAGCCACAGGGGTAATTGGTAGAAACGAAAGCCTGCACCCACACACCGGCCCTCCAGGACTGGAACTGCCCACCGCTGATCTAGGATGCGGAACCTTTCTGAATTTGGGCAGTCGTCCACGTGCAATAGCAGTAGGCTTGAATGCATTCCCCCTCAAACAAAAATGTTAAACACGGAAGTTGTCCCTCTGAATTACCAAACACTGTCATTTGTAAAAATAAAATAAAAAATAAAGTCTGCAGCAGTCTGAAAACTCACTTATTTAGACTGCACCTTGGACCTTAACCCACCCTATATTTATAAACAAACAAACAAAAATCTATATATATATTTATTGATTGATTGATTGGTCATTGGATCTATATACCGCTTTAAGGAACTCTATGATAGGGGGGGCAACTCACCTCAACCAGCACCAATGTGCAGCACCCACCTGGTGAACGCGACAGCAGCCATAGTGCGCCAGTATAAACTCACCACACATCAGATACACAGTGGAGAGGCGAGGAGGGAGGGAATGAATCAATTCCATGTATATATATATTGTCTTGGTTGTGAATTTGCCCAGGACACCGGGTTAACACCCTACTCTTTTCGAGAAGCGCCATGGGATCTTTTATGAGCACAGAGAGTCAGGACCTCGGTTTTTACCGTCCCATCCGAACAGCGGGTATATACAGTATACTGTATATACTTGTTGCACTCACTGCTGTCAAATTCCTTTAGCGCTTTTGTTGTTCATGCTGCGTACTTCACGAATGATGTGCTTGACGACTGAAGCGCCAACTTGTTGTTCATCTACTCGAGCAGAATGCTCTTTCTGTACGTCGCTTTGGATAAAAGCTTCTGCTAAATTATTGTAATGCAGTGTAACAAATAATGTTCTGAATGAAAGTGCTTCAAACCAGTATCAAAGCAGTGTGCAAACGAGGGTATCTCAATGAGAGGCAACCCTGTAGTGCTCGAGGGATTACACAAGCTTGCGTTTTGGCGCTCGCAAGGAAGTCTGCCTAGCAACAGAGCACACGTCGTCAGAGAGGGGTTTCCGCACATGCTCAGAAGTGACTTTTCGGGGACCTCCGATAGCCTAGCGGTGTAACGCACCTGTATTGGCTGGTTGTTTACGAGTGTGTGCTGCCTATCACGGTCACGGTTTGAAACCCGACTACCAGACCGGCTCTCTCTTTCTCTCTCCCTCCATCCTCTCTCTCTCTCTCTCTCTCTCTCTCTCTCTCTCCTCTCTCTCTCCACATCCTCTCTCTCTCTCTATCCCTCTCTCTTTCTCTCCACATCTTCTCGCTTTCTCTCTCCCTCCATCTCTCTCTCTCTCTCTCTCCTCCCTCTCTCCCCTCATCCCCACACCCTCTCTCTCTCCCTCTCCCAATTCCATCCTGGATCCGAGAACACGACCATGTGTAAATACTGGCCACCCAACGTTTGCACAAAAAGAGAGAGAATAAAAGACTAACATTTGATCAAAGTGCCTCCAAGAAGGAGGTGCTCCCAGTCAAACACAATATCCTGCCACAAAGTGAGCTGTCTCAGGGCCTAGTCTCTCACATTGCTCCCAGTCAAACACAATATCCTGCCACAAAGTGAGCTGTCTCAGGGCCTAGTCTCTCACATTGCTCCCAGTCAAACACAATATCCTGCCACAAAGTGAGCTGTCTCAGGGCCTAGGCTCTCACACTGCTGCCAGTCACACAAAATATCCTGCCACATCCTGCCATGAACTGACAGCCATCTGCAGTTCAGCCAGCTCTCACTTGGACGGTTGTTAATTCCAGCTGATCTATGCCAATAAAACCTTTATCCAGGGAGATTCTACCAATACTCAGTTGTGGATCCATTTCCAAATGGGGTACATTTATTTATTATATTTTATTATTTTATAACTTAACATTTACTTGCATGGACCATTTTTCAAGCAAAATAAAATAGAAATCCACTTCAACACAACAATGATTCAAATAAATAAACGCTCTATTGTCTCTGCTTCCAGGGAATATTTGATATAAACTGCATATTTGTATTTATAGTGAGTACATATTTTGCTACATATCATTCTAGTGTCTGCTATTAAAGAGGTAATTATGCCTCAGATGGTAGATAGCATCAGAATGAAATATTAAATATCATCATGATTAGACATTATCAGTCTCTCGTTTTATATTGCCCTGTGTTGTCTAATCGGATGGAGATAACGATGATGATCACGATGATGATTACAGTTATTGTAATATTTGTCAGTTCTTGTTGCGATGTCCTTCTTTAAAACACCAATCTAGTCATTAAGTACTCATACGGTGATTCTGTGTAGTGGTGCAGGGGATAGCGCTGTCGCCGCACAGCAAGAAGGTCCCTAGTTCAACTCCCGGCCGGGGGCCTTTCTGTGTGGAGTTTGCATGTTCCCCCCGTGTCCGCGTGGGTTTCCTCCGGGTACTCCGGTTTCCTCCCACAGTCCAAAGACATGCACGTTAGGCTAATTGCAGAGTCTAAATTGCCCTGTAGGTATGAGTGTGTGAGTGAATGGTGTGTGTGCCCTGCGATGGATTGGCGACCTGTCCAGGATGTATTCCTGCCTCTCGCCCCAATGCATGCTGGGATAGGCTCCAGCCCCCGCGACCCTAACCAGGAATAAGCAGGTTAGATAATGAATGAATGAATGAATATCAGAAAATTGATAAATCGCCCTCACATCTTCGATCAATATATTGATTTAGTATTGACCTCCTGCGTCTCATTGCTGGTATATAGAGCAAACAGCTTGGATCGTTAAGTGAACAGGAGTGACTCAATTATGGTGAATCAATCCTGCATGTGTACTTTTGTTTTCGTTTAACGAGGCGATTCTGCTGCACTGGTTTTAACTGGTCGAGGGAAAGGCTAAGCCACGCCCACTCAGGAAGGTGTGGGGGTTTCTGATTGGCCCAGCCTGCGCCGGGAACATTGTGTGGCATATTTCACATAAATGATGACAGACAGCACAGAAATAGAAAAAAATCGAACACTACAGATTTAAAATACACTTCTGCACATACGGATAACTGCCAAAATAAAGGAAACACTTGAGTAAATGGAGGGTTCTGGTGGCTCTGTTATGGTTTGGGGTGCATTTTCCTGCCATGGTTTAGGTCCACTCAACCCCTTAGAGGGAAAGGTAAACACCAATAAATACAAAGCCATTCTGAGTGATCTCCTCCATCCTGTGGTGAAGCATTTCTATCCTGATGGGAGTGGTCTCTTCCAGGATGACAATGCCCCCATCCACAGGGCACGAGTGGTTTGATGAGCCTGAAAACGATGTAAACCATATGCCATGGCCGTCTCAAACACCAGATCTCAACCCAACTGAACACTTATGGGAGATTCTGGAGCGGTGTCTGAGACAGCGTTTTCCACCACCATCAACAAAACACCAAATGATGGAATTTCTCATGGAAGAATGGTGTTGCTTCCCTCCAGTAGAGTTCCAGACACTTTCAGAATCTATGCCAAGGTGCACTGAAGCTGTTCTGGTGGCCCAATGCCCTATTAAGACACATTATGTTGGCGTTTCCTTTATTCTGGCAGTTACCTGTAGTCACACTTGTATGTGTGTCTCATCACAGGACCGTGAGTGGCGGTGAGAGTCACAGCCGCTAACCGCTAAAGCCGCACAAATACTTCCCCAATTACTGCATCACTCCTTCAAGGGTAATTACAGGCTGCCTCTGTTTCTCCGCTCTCCACCGACGCAAACAAACAAAGGAGTAACAGCCCTCTAGACTAACGCAGACGCTGTTTAAATCCCGTAATTGCTAGTTTTTCAAACTGCAACCTAACGATTACAGAGATAAGGTGGAGCTCAACACACAACAACAACAACAACAAAACAAGAGGAGCGAACTTCTGAGAGTCTGACTGCGTGCGGAAACAAAGCGAGGATTATTCTCTGGCCCTACAGCAACGCGCCGTCCGCAGCCCTCCTGTAGGCCCTCCCTCCCGTGCCTTTAAAACAGGGCCTCCCTGGTGCTCTAGCGGTTACAACGTCCGACGCTGCCCACTGCGACCGGGGTTCGATTCCACCGGCCGCGCCAGAGTCGGCTCTGGCCGGGAGTGCCACTAGGGGGCGGCGATTGGCTGTCCGCCCCAGGGAGGGGGGAGGGAAGCCGATATGAGATCGCTGCGTATAAGAGTGGCTCTGTGTGTACCGGAGTTACAATGAAGGCTTGGCGAGTGCCAGCTCAGAGGAGGCGGTACATTGCCTTTGTCACTGCCGGTCTCAGGGCTACAGCAGCGAACTCACAATACAAAGGGGGGTCGACATGATAAATAGAGGGCGTAATTGGCTACTAAATTGGGAGAACAAGATGTTAAACAAAACAAAACAGGAGAATGAGGAGCTGCTCGAGATGAGTGATGAAGAACTGACATGAGCAAAGAGAGAGAGAGAGAGGGAGAGGGAGGGAGGGAGGAGGGAGGGAGGGAGGGAGAGAGGGAGGGAGAGGGAGGGAGGGAGGGAGGAGGGAGGGAGAGACCGAGAGAGAGAGAGAGGGAGGAGAGAGAGGGAGAGAGGAGAGAGAGGGAGAGGGAGGGAGAGAGAGGGAGAGAGAGAGAGAGAGGGAGAGAGGGGGAGATGGTGATAGAGAGAGACGGAGAGAGAGAGAGGGAGGGAGTGTGAGTGCTGGAGTGCACTCACACTGTATTATAAATTCAGAAGCTCTGCTCTCAGTCTCTTATTACCTTCTATCAACAGAGCAACCTGCTGACTGTGGGGGGCAGGGGGCGCACTCCTTAAGAGGGTTTAGAGACCTGGTGAGGAGGGGGCAGGGGTAGGTTGCGTGTGGGGGTTGGGGGGGGTGTGCGTCTCATTATCGCTGCCTGGTGACCTTCTTTAATTGCTGCTCGTCTCTGGTGATAAATATGCATCCCTGTTAGAGCAGCACAGCAGTGTGTGTGAGCCCCTCCCTACACACATACACACACACACACACACCACACACGCACACACACACACACACACACACACACACACACACTCACACACACACACACACACACACTCACGCACGCACGCACGCATAAGAGCAGGGACACACACACACACACACACACACACACACACACACACACACACACACACATACACACACACACACACACACACACACACACACACACACACACACACACACACACACACACACACACACACACACACACACACACACACACACACACACACACACACACACACACACACACACACACACACACACACACACACACACACACACACACACACACACACACACACACACACACACACACACACACACACACACACACACACTCACACACACACACTCACACACACACACACACACCACACACACACACACACACACACACACACACACAAAGCCAACCCAATCTAACACAGCACCAAGGAGAAGGCCAGGCTCTGACCACACAGCACATACATTCAGCCTCATAGGGCACCAGAGGCATTATGGGAGTGAGGGCACCAGAGGCATGATGGGAGTGAGGGCACCAGAGGCATCATGGGGTGAGGGCACCAGAGGCATCATGGGAGTAAGGGCACCAGAGGCATGATGGGAGTGAGGGCACCAGAGGCATGATGGGAGTGAGGGCACCAGAGGCATTATGGGAGTGAGGGCACCAGAGGCATCATGGGAGTGAGGGCACCAGAGGCATTATGGGAGTGAGGGCACCAGAGGCATCATGGGAGTGAGGGCACCAGAGGCATTATGGGAGGAGGGCACCAGATGGGAGTGAGGGCACCAGAGGCATATGGGGAGTGAGGGCACCAGAGGGGAGTGAGGGCACCAGAGGCATTATGGGAGTGGGAGGGCACCAGAGGCATCATGGGAGTGAGGGCACCAGAGGCATTATGGGAGTGAGAGGGCACCAGAGGCATGATGGGAGTGAGGGCACCAGAGGCATCATGGGAGTAAGGGCACCAGAGGCATGATGGGAGTGAGGGCACCAGAGGCATGATGGGAGTAAGGGACTAGAAAAACACTAAATTCTTCATTAACTCACGTTTGAAGATTCAAACATGCTTCTTATTGGTTTATGTATTTGACAAATAACTAATCGCCTGTGTCATTGGTCTACTAAATGTCAACAAATGCCACGCTTTAATATGACGTTCTTACGCACACTTTCCTTAAGTGCTATCGGAGAGATTTCGGTGCTATCATAGCCAGCTATTGTGAGTACACACTCTCAATCTCAGTCAGTCTGTATAGGTGATGGTTTTAAATTGGTCATATGATAACATGTTAAATTGCCGCTGCCTGAAGTGTCCTCCATTCTGGGGGTTGTAAATGGCCGCCCTGCTGTTAATCTCCGCCAGGAAGGTTTCTGAAGTGCTGGGGAGCTCTCTCTCTCCCTCTCCTCTCTCTCTCTCTCTCTCTCTCTCTCTCTCCCTCTCTCTCTCTCTCTCTCTCTCTCCCTCTCTCTCTCTCTCTCTCTCTCTCTCTCTCTCTCTCTCTCTCTCTCCCTCTCTCTCTCTCTCTCTCTCTCTCTCTCTCTCTCTCTCCTCTCTCTCTCTCTCTCTCTCTCCTCTCTCTCTCTCTCTCTCTCCCTCGTCCCCTTGAATGGCGTGTCCTGTGTAAAGACTGGGCGGGCGTGTGGAGCTGTTTCAGCGGTCGATGTTGGCGTCGGTTGGCAACGCACGTCATGCCAGGACCTAGTTTCCCCAGTTTGGCAGCCGGGGAGCAGAACCTGCTGTGACTCCTCATGCTGTAATTAAGCTCAGAGGGCCCGGGTGTTTAAACTCACAGGGTGTTTAAACTCAGAGGGTGTTTAGGGACTCGGGTGTTTAAGCTCAGAGGGTGTTTAAGCGCACAGGGTGTTTAAGCTCAGAGGGTGTTTAAGCTCAGAGGGTGTTTAAGCTCAGAGGGTGTTTAAGCTCAGAGGGTGTTTAAGCTCAGAGGGTGTTTAAGCGCAGAGGGTGTTTAAGCTCAGAGGGTGTTTAAGCGCAGAGGACTCGGGTGTTTAAGGGTTTTCAGCGGGAGCCTCCAAGACTCCATCGAAATGAAACCAGGACGATTCCTCTGGCGTTTGTCAAATCACCAGGATCCTTGTCCCACGCTTACGAAGCTCGTCCCAAATCTGGGCCCGTTCCCCTCGAGACGAGGTGGTCGGAGGCGAGGCGAGGGTACGCCCAATAACTCCTTTGTCCTCTTCCGTCAATCCATCCTGAAAACTAGGGGTTTTGCGTCCTTCTTTCCATTCCGACTGCATAAACAGTGTGTCTCTTAAAGCTGGGGTTTTAAATGTGTTAGATTCTTTCCATTCCTCTCACAGCGATGTATTAAACAGAACAGATGTGTCTGTGGGCAGCCACACAGTCAATTAAATGTGTTAGATACAAAAACATGACACTCTCACAGCGATGTATTATTCAAAGCCAAGAACAGATGCACCATACACACACCCACACACACACACACCATATACACACACCATACACACACACACCACACACACACACACACGCACACACCACACACACACACACACACACACCACACACACACACACACACACACACACACACACACACACACACACACACACACACACACACACACACACACACACACACACACACACACACACACACACACACACACACACACACACACACACACACACACACACACACACACACAGATATGCCACACACACACACACACACACACACACACACACACACACACACACACACACACACACACACAGACACACACACACACACACAGATACGCCACACACACACACAGATACACACACACACACACAGATACACCACACACACACACACACACACACACACACACATTGGCTTTGCCGCACTTCACTTCCTCGATGAAACAGTTGGGATTTGCAGCAGGCGTCCGCTCTGTGCCTGCGGGTCACACACAGCGCAGCGTGGCCACACCTGAGAGAGCCGGGCCTCTGTAGACGCCAGATAACAGGCCCTCTCTGGGCATGGCTGACAGGCCCTCTCCATCACACTGGGAACAGTGGAGTTTCCCCCTCATCTTCCTCCGCTCTGTGCTCTCCCTCCCTCCCTCCTCTCCTCTGTAGACGCCTCCAAAAGGCCCTCTCTGGGCATGGCTTCCCCTCTCCATCCTCAGTGGTTTCCCCCTCATCTTCCTCTCCCCTCTCCCTCCTCCCTCCTCCTCCCCTCCTCCCTCCTCCTCCCTCCCTCCCTCCCTCCCTCCCTCCTCCCTCCCTCTCCCTCCCTCCCTCCTCTCCCTCCCTCCCTCCTCTCCCTCCCTCCTCTCCCTCTCCTCCCTCCCTCCCTCCCTCCCTCCCTCCCTCCTCCTCTCCCTCCCTCCCTCCCTCCCTCTCCTCCCTCCCTCACTCCCTCTCTCTGGGAGGGAACTCTTCTCTCTTCCACCCAGCCAAGACTGCAAAGGGAAGAGGAATCTTCCAGGAGCCAAGAGGGACAAAAGAAGAGGAAGGAGGAGGGGAGGGAGGAGAGAGAGAGAGAGAGAGAGAGAGAGAGAGAGAGAGGGGGAGAGGGGAGGGGGAACGCTAAAACAGAATATCTATTTTGGGGGCTGGCTTCCCGCCGTGCCCGGGGGGAATGTGGCGGGATGGGAAAAGTGTGTAACCTGGAAAAGTAATTGTTTGACGAGAGCGCGGCTGTAGATTTGGTTTGAGCCCCCCAATACCGGTCTTATCCCCTCTACCCCAGGTGTTCGCTCCCTCTTGGCTGTTAGCTGAACCCACCAGAGCCACCAGGTATAGTCTCCTGAGTTACACCAGGCAGCGGAGACGGCTTCCACAGGCCTCTCTAAGGCTGCGTTTACACTGCAGGCCTGGATGCCCAGTTATGATGTTTTGCCTAAATCCAACCGCCTGTTTACATCTACTTTAAAAGTGGCCCATATCCGATACCTGTGTTTACACGGTTTACACCTGAAACAACCCGCATGCGAACACAAGGGTTTGGTCACCGATGGGAAGTGAACAACAACCACGCCGGCACAGCCATATCGCCATCTGCAACGACGCAAACGAGACAGAGATAATCATTCAATCATGTTTTATCTGTTTATTTATGATCTCTGGTGGTCACACTGGGTGAGGTGTTTGTCTCTCTGCATGAGGTGTTTGTCTCTCTGGATGAGGTGTTTGTCTCTCTGCATGAGGTGTTTGTCTCTCTGGACGAGGTGTTTGTCTCTCTGGATGAGGTGTTTGTCTCTCTGGATGAGGTGTTTGTCTCTCTGCATGAGGTGTTTGTCTCTCTGGATGAGGTGTTTGTCTCTCTGGATGAGGTGTTTGTCTCTCTGGATGAGGTGTTTGTCTCTCTGCATGAGGTGTTTGTCTCTCTGGATGAGGTGTTTGTCTCTCTGGATGAGGTGTTTGTCTCTCTGGATGAGGTGTTTGTCTCTCTGCATGAGGTGTTTGTCTCTCTGGATGAGGTGTTTGTCTCTCTGGATGAGGTGTTTGTCTCTCTGGACGAGGTGTTTGTCTCTCTGCATGAGGTGTTTGTCTCTCTGCATGAGGTGTTTGTCTCTCTGGATGAGGGGTTTGTCTCTCTGGATGAGGTGTTTGTCTCTCTGGACGAGGTGTTTGTCTCTCTGGATGAGGTGTTTGTCTCTCTGGCTTGAGCCTTCGTCCTCCATTATTTCACTTCTTTCACTTCTGGTTGTGCAAAAGTATAAGAGTGTCGCATTTTGAATGACTTGCGAATCGCAAGGAAATTCTGATCTGTGTGTTTAGAAGACAGTCGCATTGGCAGATTCATATCAGGTTTATTCCCACATATGAATGTGGCCCAAAACGGATCTGAAAATATCAGATTCCATGTGCTTTTTTCCTGTTTACACATTTATAATACATATGTGATATGTGCCACATGTGAGCAAAAAATCTGAGTTGGGTCACTTTTATCAGACGGTGTAAACGTAGTCTTAAGGGCGAGGCTGAGTCCACTGTCCACCAGCAAGACCTCTTTGTTTTCATCATTCATCAAAAACTAACAGAACATTTTTTACTCACGAGAACAATTTTACCTCTAACTACTTCACTAAGCTCTGCTGACATAATTACAGACAGCTGCAAAAAACATTTGCAAAGGAAGTGTCCTTTTTCAAGATTAGAGCACCTGCAGTAGCAACGAGAACACATAGAGGACCATATTAATTACGTCAATATTCGGTATTCATTGTTACAAGACCAAAACAACTCACACTGTGTATTAGGAGTGACCATGTGTTAAAACTTAAATGAAAAATGGTGTCACAACATTTTGAGGAAATGAAAGGCAATGGTGCGCAGACAAAATATTTATA
>JAINUG010000229.1:1414513-1419513 GCA_029706075.1 Aldrovandia affinis
TTGGGGGAGGAGTTTGGGGGCATTTGGGGGAGGAGTTTGGGGGCGTTTGGGGGAGGAGTTTGGGGGAGGAGTTTGGGGGCATTTGGTTTGGGTTTGGGGGCATTTGGGGAGGAGTTTGGGGGCATTTGGGGGAGGAGTTTGGGGGCGTTTGGAGGGCCCAGTTTGCCGGCTGACTGGAGGCATTACTGACTGAAGGCATTAATTTATTTTTGTTTCAGATTTTTTTCAATTTTTCGCCCATTTTAGTAACCAACAGGGGAGATTCTAGGATTTGCCCTTTAGGGGGGCTCAGCCCCCAATGTGAATGTGAGATGTGCACATGCAAAGCACAAGCCTACATTTGTAATTAATTTACTGTTACATTCCCCAAAACAAAAACAGCACAATGGTGGTCGCTCTCAGAATTGAAATACCCACTCTCTCTCTATCTGTGGTATTTTTAAAAATAGATATGAAGTAAAAATGTTTTTAGAAAAGAATGACTAAACATTTCAGGGGGCTGAGATGAGAGGGGGGCTAAATAGGGTCTAAAATCGCCACTGCTCCAAGGTTTAAGGGCCTCCAAGGCCTCTACAAATACATTTAAATTCTATTTTTACCACAAAGCCTTTGGTTCACTATACGCACGTATTCTACGCATATTAATAGGAAATGCATATTTTGCCTAGATGGTGTCAGGTATGTATATAAAAATGTTCAGGGGGTCTGAGATTAAAGACAGGGGGGGGGGGCTAAAGCCCCCTAAATAGGGTCTAAAATCACCACTGCTAGCCAATTATACCCTCTATTTATTTTGATTCGCCCTCCCCTCACGAGCCAGCCGCCCGTCTCTACGGAACAAGCTAATTCCTCCGAGACGGTTACTTGCCCATCTACTTTCTGGAGACTCCCTTTGCGCTTCTCAGCGAGTTTGTGCCAGTTCACCCTCCTCCTCCCCCCTCGCCTTGGGGCGGACAGCCAAACGCCGCCCCCAATCGGGCTGGTCTAGCACAGTCGGGTTTCAAAAACCGCGACCGCAATAGGCAGCTCACACTCGCAAAGCACCAGTCAGTGCGAGTGTGTTAGACCGCTATGATACCCGAGGCCCCCGAACACAACCGTTAAACTTTTAATAACTCCTGGATAACGCCCGTTCAGAAGCAGCACGAGGGCAGCAGACACAACGTCCACTTACGGCTGAAGGTGCTGTGCTGCTGTCACTGGCTGTCCTTGTCAATATAGGACACCGCCCACTTGAGTTCCAGCCTTATCGGGGAACGTATTTACACTCGGCCCGCTGCTCGTAGTGAGTGAACACGACGCACCGCGGGAATGACACAGACGGCAGGGCAGACAGACAGGAGCGCTGTGGAAACGGCTTTTTCTCCGCATCGATCCGGCCGCCTGGATGCTTGCCGTCCTCCCGCCCAGCCGGATTAACCCCGCGAGCTCTGCTTCAGACCCGCCATATTCCCGCGCTCCGGGGGCGAGGGGGACAGCCCGGACGGAGAGGAGCGGGCGGGAGACAGACAGACAGACAGACAGACAGACAGACAGACACGGCTCAGAGTCTGAAATAATCGCGAGGCCAGCCCTTTGCCCCCGCCTCGTAAAATAACAGCGCGGTAATAAAATCCTGGCCACGCATTGGGATCCAGGCGGCTTGGAGGGATACTGCCGGCCGTCCATATAACAACATAATAGGTCACTTGTCAGGGTTGTGGGGGGTGGGAGGGGGAGCGGCGGAGCTACAGCCGTCCGCGAGCTCTCCAGAGACTCCAATTAATCACCGCGGGACGGTATGAGCGCGGGACGGTATCAGCGCGGAATCGGAGCCTTAAGGTCATTACGCGCCCGCCACTCGTCAGGCCACGGTGTGATGATGGGAACTAATTGCAAAAAAAAAAAAAAGACGGATCACGCCGTGCATTGCAAGAGGGATGAAGGACAAGAGAGAGAGGCGGAGAGAGAGAGAGGGAGAGAAGAGAGAGAGAGAGAGAGGCGGAGAGAGAGAGAAAGAGGGAAGGAGCGAGAGAGAGAGAGAGAGAGAGAGAGAGAATTATAAGTAATAAGGAGAATCCAGCTGAAGAGACGCGATCGGCCCAGCAGTGCTTCCTCTTAAAAAGCGGCCTATTATTCATGTTCCCAAACAAAATTAGCGCGCGCCTCCCAGTGTCTCCGCGCGCCAGCTGCTTGTATTGAGAGGATCGCTATGATGGAGCACTTCGACTCATTTGCCAAAGAGAAATTAAATTGCCGGGTTGTTGTGTGTGCGTGTGTGTGTGTGTGAGTGTGTGTGTGTGTGTGTGTGTGTGTGTGTGTGTGTGTGTGTGTGTGTGTGTGTGTGTGTGTGAGTGTGTGTGTGTGTGTGTGTGTGTGTGAGGGTGTGTGTGTGTGTGTGTGTGTGTGTGTGTGTGTGTGTGTGTGTGTGTGTGTGTGTGTGTGTGTGTGTGTGTGTGTGTGTGTGAGTGAGTGAAGGAAGTATTGTGCCTTTGAATGTGCAGACGGGCCCTTATTACCGACACAAACTCGCACTGCTGCTGCTGCCTTCGCACCGCTTCAGAAAAACAAAAGCAAGAGAGGAGGAGAGGGGGAGGAGGTCAGGCCCTCTGAAGCCCGTAATTATTATTATTATTATTATTATTATTTTATTTGTGATTTTTTTTTCTCAAATTGAGGCCAATTTGTTTTGCTCCCCAGGATTAACCTCTCTAATTATATCGGATTATTACAATTTAGCCGCGGCAAGCATCCATTAGCACAACATCAGCATCGGGCGACTCGGAATAACAAAGTCAAATTTACATTACTGGAGACATTTTTTTTCCCCCCTAAACAAGTTCACGATCGATAGTAATTTGCGAGTATTAAAAGGCGCGGCTTTCCGCCACGCGGGTCTCCACCAGTCCTCGCTCTGAAAAGGTTTGCGTGTCTCCCGCAAGCCGAGACGAACGGAACATAATGGCGCAGGGGCCTATAAGCACCTTATGGGGGGATATGACTTTGAATGAGTGTGTCGACGCACCGCACCGCACCGCACCCCACCGCACCGCACGCGGGCCCCGCATCAGTGCTCCGCGCGCGCAGTCAGCGCGCAGATGTGCGCGTGATGTCCGCGGATGATGAGCGCGTGCTGTGTTCAGGAGAGATTCGTTCCGCGGCACGGGACGCATACAGCTGCCGGGAGGACCAGCACACCTCCAGGAAACCATTTTATAGTGCCTCCGTGCTGGTGCCTTGTTATGATACACACACACACACACACACACATATCTACACACACACACACATATACACACACACACACACACACACACACATATCTACACACACACACATATACACATACACAGACATCTACACACACACACCCTGTTCCTTTGGCTTAAGACAAGAAATTAATTCCAGGCAAAACCCTGATTGGAATACAGCTCTCTCCCCTCAAAAACGACTAAAATATAAACAAATATAATGCCTGATAATGCATCCTGTTTTGATAGTCAAAATATGCCCTCTCTGTGAATTATAATGACTATTTGTGAGCGACAAACGCGTCAAACGGATGCCACACTATCGGCGAGAGTAATAGTAGACTATAATAGCAGTATTATTTTATAATAATGAAACAATATTATTATGAATAATAATTAGTTCCCTTAAATGTTTCTGCTATTACTTTTACTACAGTAAATCTTCAAATGTACCCAATCAGTCAGACTGGAGATTTTAACATGGATCTCGGGGGAGTGTACTGCTTCATAACAACTCAATCCATAACAAAAATATTTTTATGGTATTTCATTTCATTTCTAGTATTTAGCGCTTGAGTTGGATTAAGGTGAATAAGTCTGGGTTTTTTTTTTTAAAGGGTACATTTTCATGAAAGACAAATGAGGGACAATCGATACATCACTCCTTTCTCGAATAGTTGGGCACAGTACGTTCAAACCGACCAGGTGTCCTTAAAACCCCCTCCAGGAAAAACTCACGCAGAAACCCGTCTATGTGCTCCAAGGGCAGGTGGATCGCAGATGAAATAAATAAATCGCCACAGGCGAGAATGTCTAAAAGCAGATTTGAGCGCGCGCCGAACTGTGTCGTTTCTGCTTGCGGTTTGTGCGTCTCGTCGCGATGAATAACGGGCCGTAGCGAATATTGTTCAGTCTTGTCCAGTGCCCCTAATACGTTTAAATATGTAACAGCACCCCCAGACAGCGCTGCCATTCAAATATAAATCCCGTAATGAATTATGTACCCGTTTCAAAGCTCACGGGCGGGCGGGCTATTTCATGTCACACCAGAACAAAGTCGGGTTTTGCTTTGCTTGCTTGCTTTCCGCCGAGGCAACCGCTCTCTGCTTCATTTTGTACCATAAATACATTAAACCCCGATGACAAATTCACATTAAACTGCTAAACCCTTCTCTGTAGCTACTTGTCACTATACACCGATGTACAGTAGCCTACTGTACACCCGCCAAGGTAAAAAAACAGAAGCCCTTTCCGTCTGATGCGGAGCAGAGATCTCCTCTCCTCGTATTTCCCGGCGACAGCTCGTTTACAGAGCTAATTTACCATCCTCGCCTGCTAACTCTGTATTTCTGCTGAAAATAATCGCCTTTTTAACACCGATGTCGGGTTTCATAGATCATTAAAGACACTCCCCGGTTCTGCTCGGCGGAGTTGAGCGGTTAGCGGGCTGTTAATTCGCGCTGTGTCGTGTGCAGGAAGACACACGCGATGTGCACTGCGCATTGAGCACTATCGCAGCCCTGAGACTGCGCCTCCTTATGCATCTTACACCCCTCGGTTGCTTTGGCGACCTACCCAAGAATGGTTATATATTTTTGTTTTCGTGAATACGGAATCACATTTACAACACAATACCGCCACGAGACTGAATTATAACGTGTACGTGCTATATATATCAACACAGGTAAGAAATAGTTGTTACCAAAAACAATTAGGAAAGTGTCCAGCAGCATATCATGTACACACTGATGTACACACTAATGTTGATCA
>JAINUG010000229.1:1424513-1429513 GCA_029706075.1 Aldrovandia affinis
CTACCGCTACGCTATCTGCCGCCCAAAGCAAAATGTTCTTGCCGCAAGCTCAGGTGTAATGAACACTTAGGGGGCAACTTAGCTTAGCATGTTGCTAACAAACAGGATTTTTCTCGGGACTAACCAGTAGCAGTGTAATGTTGTTTGTTAATAATAAAGTTTGGCCCTTTAATGTTTGCAGTGCTGAATAAAACAATGTGACAAACAAGAGATAAACAATGATAAACAAATACAGAAAGAAGAACAGGGAATAGTCAGGGAGCACGTGTTTAAAACAGAGACATTGGGCCCTTGGTGGTTCTGCGTGTCCCATGCCCTTGTGAGCAGCCCTGTGGTGCGGTACCTGCTGTATACGCGCAGTGCGTAAAGTTCGTCTCAAAGTGCTGTGTGGACCTCTTCATCTGCCCCCGGAGTGGGGGCCTAACCTTCACAACCTCCCCCTCTCTCTGCCCCCCAGAGTGACGGCCCAACCTTCACAACCTCCCCCCTCTCTGCCCCCAGAGTGACGGCCCAACCTTCACAACCTTCCCGCACGCGTCTCCTTCGTCCGCCCTGGTCGATACGCCGCGGTCCTGATTTACAGAGCCACTCCGTTCTCATCGCCCGCCCCAGGAGGGAGGGGGGTCAAAGGCTCCCCCAGGCCCTGGAGCAATATCGATTACTGTGACTACTAAAAATACACACACACACACACACACACACTCACACACTCACACACACTCACACACACACACACACACACTCACACACACACACACACACACACTCACACACACACACACTCACACACACACACACACACACACTCACACACACACACACACACACACACACACACACACTCACACACACTCACTCACACACACACACACACACACACACACACACACACACTCACACTCACACACACACACACACTCTCTCACACACACACACACACACTCACACACACACTCACACACACTCACTCACACTCACACACACACACACACACACACACACACTCACACACACACACACACACACACAGTGCTCTTATTAACCCCAGCCGTGTTATTCATAAGTGATAAAGAGGTCTGTCTTACGCGAACAGCAAGTCCCAAAGAACAAAGGGAAAAGGAGCCGTAATGCCTCGCCGAATGTTGTTTCGTTTGTTTGTTTGTTTTAAAATATATTTTTCTATGTTTATTGGGGACAGGTGTTGTAAATGAGCCTTTGGCTATCATCACTAGCTGCAGTGCATCTGATGCAAAGTTATTTTCTAACGTGCTCTTGCTATTTGTCCCTGACAAAGTAAACAAACACATACAGAAATAAATGTGTCTGCACCAGCTGTGTTAGTGTGCAAAACTAGTGCCAATTAGCTGTCAATCACTGATTCGTTTGAACCAATCAAAAGGGGTTTTTTTTCCTCTTCACAACAAAACACAATGATTGGTTCAAATTGGCGAGCTACAGGTAGCATATGCTAGCTCCACACATTCTTGGTGTCATGAGTCCTCATTCACCCGTCGCTACACAAACCCTCCCAGCTGATAGAGGGCCCTGCGGTGATGGAGGCACCACCAGCCTACAGCCGTGGCAGCTCCAAAGTGGTAGAAAAATGTGTTAAAAATAAATGTAACAAAAACAACTTTTGGCCAGTCATCCTTCTCAGTAAAAGGCACACAGTTATGGAATGCTCTCCCATCCGAGATAAAACTCCCAACAGCCCGAGGGTTTTAGTGAAACACACACACAGGGTTTTAGTGAAACACACACACACACACACATACACGGACACACACGCACACACTTACATACACTCACACTCACACACACATGTACACACATACACACATACACACACACACACACACGCATACATACATACATACATACATACACATGCACATGTACACACACACATGCACACACCACTGGATATTCATTGTAATTTAATTTAAACTATTCCACCCTGTATTTCTTTTCACTTCATGTTTTGTAACCTCTGTGTTTTTGTAATGATGAAATCTGTATTGATCATCTTTTAAAATTCAAAAGCTCCAGTCTTCTAAACTGTTTCACGGGACAAGACATTGCGGCCTAAATACATTTACATTTACATTTTAAGCAAAACGCTCTTTAGCTACTGAGCAGAAACCTTTATGCAGTGCCTCTGTTTCACGTAACACTTGAAACTTGTGACAATGTTTGATTTTTTGGCATTGTTGAACCCTGACAAATAAATGGACTAAATAAAAATAAATAAAATAAAATAAAAGGTATTCGAGGAACATGTTGTCCAGAAGGTTCCCTGGAGTGACTCAAAGATCAGACGGCTGATTGAAGTGTTCCCCTTTCTCTATCAGCAAATCAAAACGTTGGGAAGAGATTACCTGCATGGGCCCGTTCAGAAGCCCCAGTGAAAGCCCTGTTAGACCGGCAGACAGCAGCAGCGACACGCTCTCTGAACAGCACCGCTGTGACTCTGACCCATAATCAGAGTAAAGGACTTCCCTTCCCCCCCGAGGGCCCTGGCACTCTGTGGCACTGGTTCACAGAAATCGCCTCAGGAAGCGAGCCAGGTTTGTGGAGGCTGCCATCGTGCTACAGCCTGCGTTACGCCCTGAGGCTGCCATCGTGCTACAGCCTGCGCTACGCCCTGAGGCTGCCATCGTGCTACAGCCTGCATTACGCCCTGAGGCTGAGGCTGCCATCGTGCTACAGCCTGCGCACTGAGGCTGTTCGAAATCGCCTCCTCGTCCCTGTGGAGGCTGCCATCGTGCTACAGCCTGCGCTACGCCCTGAGGCTGCCATCGTGCTACAGCCTGCGCCCCTGACGCCCTCCCTGAGGTCCCTGAGGCTGCCATCGCTGCGTTACGCCCGTCCCTGAGGCTGCCATCGTGCATCATGCTACAGCCTCCCTGAGGCTGCCATCGTGCTACAGCCTGCGCTACGCATCGTGCCACAGTCCCTGAGGCTGCCATGAGGCTGCCATCGCTACGCCCTGAGGCTGCCATCGTGCTACGCCCTGAGGCTGCCATCGTGCTACAGCCTGCGCTACGCCCGTCCCTGAGGCTGCCATCGTGCTACAGCCTGCGTTACGCCCTGAGGCTGCCATCGTGCTACAGCCTGCGCTACGCCCTGAGGCTGCCATCGTGCTACAGCCTGCGCTACGCTCGCCCCTGACGCTGCCATCGTGCTACAGCCTGCGTTACGCCCGTCCCTGACCGTCGACACGGCGGTTTCTCTGTCCCCGCTCGTGTTGTAAAACAAAGGCTGTTGTTATGACTTTTTTAAAGATTTTGTTTCTGATTTTATCCCATTTTCTCCCACTTTAGTAGCCAATTAAACCCTCTCTTTTCATGCCAATCCCCCCTCGTATTGTGAGTTGTAGCCCTGAGACCGGCAGTGACAAAGGCGATGTACCGCCTCCTCCGAGCCGGCACTCGCCAAGCCATCGACTGTAACTCCGATACACACAGAGCCACTCCTATACGCAGCGAACTCATATCAGCTTCCCTCTCCCTCCCGGGGGGTGACTTTGTCCCTTTGTTTTGTGATCCTCCAGTTGGTTGTGTAATGTAATGGTAGTGCTTTTTCTTGTGGTGTGTGTGTGTGTGTGTGTGTGTGTGTGTGTGTGTGTGTGTGTGTGTGTGTGTGTGTGTGTGTGTGTGTGTGTGTGTGTGAGTGTGTAAGTGAGTGTGTGTGTGTGTGTGTGTGTGTGTGTGTGAGTGTGTGTGTCTGTGTGTGTGTGTGAGTGTGTGTGTGTGTGTGTGTGTGTGTGTGTGTGTGTGTGTGTGTGTGTGTGTGTGTGTGTAAGTGAGTGTGTTTGTGAGTATGTGTGTGAGTGTGTGTGTGTGTGTGTGTGTGTGTGTGTGTGTGTGTGTGTGTGTGTGTGTGTGTGTGTGTGTGTGTGCAAGTGAGTGTGTTTGTGAGTGAGTGTGGTGTGAGTATGTGTGTGTGTGTGTGTGTGTGTGTGTGTGTGTGTGTGTCTGTGAGTGTGTGTGTCTGTGAGTGTGTGTGTGTGTGTGTGTGTGTGTGTGTGTGTGTGTGTGTGTGTAAGTGAGTGTGTTTGTGAGTATGTGTGTGTGTGTGTGTGTGTGTGTGTAAGTGAGTGTGTTTGTGAGTATGTATGTGTGTGTGTGTGTGTGTCTGTGAGTATGTGTGTGTCTGTGTGTGTGTGTGTGTGTGTGTGTCTGTGAGTATGTGTGTGTCTGTGAGTGTGTGTGTGTGTGTGTGTGTGTGTGTGTGTGTGTGTGTGTGTGTGTGTAAGTGAGTGTGTTTGTGAGTATGTGTGTGTGTGTGTGTGTGTGTGTGTGTGTGAGTGTGTATGTGTGTGTGTGTGTGTGTGTGTGTGTGTGTGTGTGTGTGTGTGTGTGTGTATGTGTGTGTGTGTGTGTGTGTGTGTGTGTGTGTGTGTGTGTGTGTGTGTGTGTGTGTGTGTGTGTGTGTGTGTGTGTGTGTGTGTGTATGTGTGTGTGTGTGTGTGTGTGTGTGTGTGTGTGTGTGTGAGTATGTGTGTGTGTGTGTGTATATGTGTCTGTGAGGGGGGTTCTCTTATCCTGGGGGAAAGCTGCACATTGTAACATCTGAGTCATGGTAAGAAGATTACGCACAGCGGCCACGCGCCAGACACGCAGACTGAGGAGAGTAATCCTGCCTTTGTTCCGCCTGCAACACACACACACACACACACAGTGTCCCCATCTCCCCCCACGCCACGGCCAGCTCAGGGTCGACCACATTTTACACTTTTACATTTAGCAGACGCTCTTATCCAGAGTTACAAGACTTAGAAGATGTGCATTAATGCATGGTAAGATTAATCATGGTTCACACAAGTGCTCAGTAACACAGCGATAGACATCGTTGTTGGCAGCTGCACATCGTACCTTATTTTTGGACAGTCATCAACATGGATGCATATACAAAAAGCAGTATTAAACATGCAGGCAGTGACAATTAGTTAAATGTACAGATTTCAGTGGTAGGGAAGTCTGAAGAGGTGGGTTTTG
>JAINUG010000229.1:1439513-1470724 GCA_029706075.1 Aldrovandia affinis
AACTGAAATGCATAAATCTACAGCGAACCTGTATACCTCAGTTATATTACCCTCTCGATGTACTTCACAATAACTCTATGACATATTATATCAGCGGTGGGCAATTCCGGTCCTGGAGGGTGTGTGTGTGTGCAGGTTTTTGTTTCTACCAATTACCCCTGTGGCTCAATTAGCTAATTAGCTGGATACGCCAATGCTGGTTCACTTGTAGATGAGACCACAGTAACATGTTTCATATGGGAACACAAGAACAGTCTTCAGCTGTCATTCATGGGCTTATCAAGAAATGTAGCTAAAATGTCAGATCATGTAAAATTTGGGGGCTAATTAAATCATTAAGAGCAGAAGCTTAATGTATTTAAAGCTCTGTATATGGGCACAGAAATTGTACTGTGCACCTACGGCGAGATGGCGCGGTAGAAATCACCGAAATGGATAAATCCTTGTTTGCTTCAAAGCAAACATGATGGGGGGTGGGGGCACTAAATATGCTGGCAATGCTTTGCGGCCCACGAGATCGTCGGCTTCGTGTAATACAGTCAATCTCGCGCAAGTGCTTTCGCCGTGCCTCCAACGGAGCGCGCGAGACACTCAGACAAACCCTAACATAACTGCGCGAGATTATATCCAACAGCTCTTTTGGTGAGCTCTACAGGTTAGCGTCCCTCGCAGTTGAGTGTAAATGACTTCATCCTCACGCGCGACCCGCTAACAGCACAATGTGATGTTCTATTATCATCGACCCAGCCGTGACGCGCTTTGATAAAACGGCTCGTGTCAAACAGGAGTTGCGAGCTAATTGCTCATCAGTAGGTAATTATTGACGGCAGGTGTGAGCCGCTGAACAAGTCTGATATAAATCGCTGCTCGGAGGACAAAGCTGTTTTGTTCTCTCTCTCTCCGCTGTGATTGCCACCTTCCTCTCGTTGTATTGGTCCTCCGGTGTCTGGCCAGGTATGGAACAGCGATTGTATCTGCAGTTTAAAAGTATATTTTCAAATCGTGTTGCCTAGTCTTTTTATATCGTGCATTGATAAATGTTTTGACGGAACCACGGTTGGTGAGGAAATTGGACAGGAAGTGTCAATGCGAGTTGTAATCTTGTCTAACTTTAAATGTTAATGTTTAAATGTGGGCTAATTAGCAGCCACAGACCGGTGTAGTAAGTGACCAATGTCCGCTGAATAGAGTGATTTGTGTTCCCAAAGCATTGGACTCTGGGTTGGCTACTGCAGAAGTACAGGGGGGTAGACAAAATAATGGAAACGTCAAACAATGTGTAAATATGAACTGATAAGGAGTCGGGTCACCCTTTGCCTCCAGAACAGCTTCAGTCTTTCAAGTTCTGTTGTACAAGTTTTTAACCGTTTCTAGTGGGATATTGGACCATTTTCAAGAAAGAAAGCCTCCAGTTCTTTCAGAGATGGAGGTGGTGTACGTATAGTCTGTACTCTACAATCCCGAACTTCCCATAAAGGTTAAATGGTGTTTAGATCTTAAATCTGGTGATTGGGGAGGCCATGGAAGGGGTCTGACTTCAAGGGGCTGGCAGTGTAGTATAATGGTTAGGGAGCTGGGCTTGTAACTCGGAGGTTCAATTCCCAGGTGGGGCACTGCTGTTGTACCCTTGAGCTAAAGGTCTATAGAGCGAAATATCCAGCTGTATAAATGTATTGTATGTAAACTGTAAGTCGCTCTGGATAAGAGCATCTGCTAAATGCCTAAAATGTAAAATGTAAAAATGATCCTGGCATTAATGAAGCTGCTCTTAAACACATTTAGCAGTGTGTATGGGGGCAATATTGTCTTTGAATATGGGAATATCTTGAGGAAAGCATATTTCCACCATAGGCTGCACCTGGTTGCCTAAAATGGCTTTGTACTCCTTTGCTGTAATTCTTCCATGCAGAGTAATAATCAGACCCAGTGACTCCCACAGTCACGGCTGCTCAAACCATAACACCTCCACCACCGTGTTTGACAGTTGGGAACAGGCAATGGGGGTAACATTCCAGTATTGTGTGACATCAGCGATAACATCTAAGCATGCTCTTGTGGGCACATCAGTGAACATTACAAACCTCGTTTTGACGGATGAAAACTATAAAGCAAGCGTGAAATTCAGGGCCAAATGTTGGACGTTTTAAGAAGGGGTCCAGGAGGAGAAGCGTGTGTTTTCCCTGCAGCAGTGCGGTGGTGCCTTGTAACCAGAGGCTCCAAGCGTTTTGTCAGCAGTCATGCCCCCAAATTTATTTCCCAAAGATTCCAGCATGGCTGTGCCCCTGTGCACAAAGCGAGGTCCATAAAGACATGGTTAGACGAGTTTGGTGTGGAGGAACTCGATTGGCCTGCACAGAGCCCTGACCTCAACCCCATTGAACACCTTTGGGAGGAATTGGAACGCCGATTGTGAGCCAGGCCTTCTCGTCCAACATCAGTGCCTGACCTCACGGATGCTCTTTTGGCTGAATGGGCACAAATTCCCACAGACACACTCCAAAATCTTGTGGAAAGCCTTCCCAGAAGAGTGGCAGCTGTCATAGCCGCAAAGGGGGGTCCAACTCCATATTAATGCCCAGGGTTTTAGAATGGGATGTCCAACAAGCTCATACAGGTGTGATGGTCAGGTGTCCACTGACTTTTGGCCATATAGTGTAAATGTTTTAAAAAGGCAAATGCATAGCAGACACTTCATAGGGTTGAGATGATTTTCCCCACCAGTGTGTCTCACCTGACAGGAGATCACTATTAGATTACATCTCGATCCGGCAGGAGATCTGTGCTGTTAACATCACTACATAATGTTGACACACGTATGCCATGAATGTGATCTGTGACGGAGGCTTTAATTTCCCTGACTGGCTCCGTGCGTGAGGGAGTCGATGAGCGCTGGACACATTTATCCGCTCGGAGAAACCGCATTTCACATCAGCGCTCCGGCACTTGGCAGACGCTCCTGTCCAGATATCCACCGACACGGCCTGCTTTCCTGTGACGTGCAATCTGTCTTTGTACAGCTCGGTGCTCACTGGAGCGGTTCAGGTTAAGCACCTTTAGCAGAAGGGGTACGGCTGGGATTTGAACCTGCAACCTCTGAGTCATAAGGCCAGCTCCCTAAACGTTATACTACACATGTCCGTCGTTCGGATGGGACGGTAAAAACAGAGGTCCTGACTCTCTGCATTTACATTTTAAGCATTTAAAAATCCCATGGCGCTTTTCGAAAAAAGTAGGGTGTTAACCAGGTGTCCTGGCCAAATTCCCAACCAAGACTATATATATATACAATTCATTCCCTCCCTCCTGGCCTCTCCACTGTGTATCTGATGTGTAGTGAGTTTGTACTGCCGCACTATGGCTGCTGGTTGAGGTGAGTTGCCCCTATCATTATAAAGCGCTTTGAGTTCCCTGGAAGAAAAGTGCTTTATATAAATCCAATATTCATTCATTCATTCATTCATTCATGTACTACACTGCTTCGCAACACTTGGTCAGGTTGAAATGACGGCCTGGCTTGTTTGATAACCCCCACATTGAGTCACCCATTTGTGCCTGCCGCACGGGAACTCCTGCAGCAATGCAGCGACCTTAATATCAGTGCGGCACGGTGGGTGGATTACACCTGGAGCACGGAGTGGGAGAAAAACACCTCTAGACTCCGTGACTTCATCCCAGACGTCGGTCCTCCCCCCATCGGGGTGGACCTGCCCGACTGGCGTGGGTGAGGCTTAACCGCCTCCGGACTGGCGTCGGGCGTTTCTGCTCATCGATGCACAGATGGGGCTTGGCCTCCTGCGCGGCCTGCGAGTGTGGCGCAGAGGAACAAACCGCAGACCATGTCATCCTGGATTGCCCGATTTATCGGGCACCCAATGGGATCCATGGTCTGTCGGTTTTGGATGACGACACGGTGACATGGCTGCTGGAGGTGTGCCCTGAAATATAGCCTGGGTGAACCCCCTAGGCTTGAGGTGGTAAAGGATAGCCCCTCGGCCCCGAGCCTAGGGGAGCAGGAAAAGAATATACCCAAACGACGAAGAAGAAGTCTGTCATCACTCGCTTACAGCTGTGCTGGTGTGGCCCTCAGCGAGGCTCTCTCTCTCTCCACCCCTCCCTCTCTCTCTCCCCCCTCCCCTCCTCTCCCCCCTCTCCCTCTCTCTCTCTCCTCCTCTCCACCCCTCCCTCTCTCTCTCCCCTCTCCACCCCTCCTCCCCAGGGTCTCTGCTCTTTGCTCTCATCACTGCTTCTTTGATACGACTGAAACCGAGTTTGTTCTGCCTGCAGCCATTTTGGAACCGACGATCCCAACGCCACAAGAGACACAATTAGCTCTGCTGAGCTAAAGACCCGAGTCCCCAGCCACACTATCATTATTTCCTACAACATAAAATGCAACGATAGTAAAATCACAACACAGTAAGTTATTTAGCCAGCAAAGTCCCATTGAGATGTGGCAACATGATCTCTTGTAAGAAGATAATAAGAAATTTCATATCCATTCCATCCATTCATGCTCAGTGCTGTAAGGTTATGAGCAGCCTGGTCAGGCTCATAGTGCTGTAAGGTTATGAGCAGCCTCGTCAGGCTCATAGTACTGTAAGGTTATGAGCAGCCTGGTTAGGCTCATAGTACTGTAAGGTTATGAGCAGCCTGGTCAGGCTCATAGTACTGTGAGGTTATGAGCAGCCTGGTCAGACTCATAGTACTGTAAGGTTATGAGCAGCCTGGTCAGACTCATAGTACTGTAAGGTTATGAGCAGCCTGGTCAGGCTCATAGTACTGTAAGGTTATGAGCAGCCTGGTCAGGCTCATAGTACTGTAAGGTTAGGTTCCACATACAGCTCTTTATATAGTTTTCCAGATTCATCCAAAACGAAAGTATTTTATATATGGGAGTTAGTGCCAGGAAAGTTCACTTAAAATTCATTGATTCAGTGAGCGAGAGCGAGCGAGAGAGGGAGCGAGCGTGTTTCTGGGCTTAACTTCGGAGATTCCTATTGGTTGCGGTACAGGAATCTGGGACATCGCTACCCACCCGACCAGCAGAGAAGTTCAGCGCGCATACACTAAACCGGATTAAAGGTGTTTGACACAAACCCGAGAAGGCAGAAAAGAAAATCTGTGCATTTTTATTTTTGACGATCTCAGCCATGTCCTGAAACGCTCGGATAAAAACATCAATGCGATGGAGACGGCAGAGAAACCGCTGCTTTCTCTCAAACTTTCCTCTCCTCCTCTTTGAGCTCTTCTGCGAGATCTGTATCACTTATTCATGAGACCAAAAATCTGAGTTTGCAAGGGCTGGGAATTAAGCTCCTCGCTCTGCTGATGCGAACCTGAAACTTGATCCTTTTTGTGAAGAGTAAAAACGTTCAAAGCAAAGGAAAAAAATGTATAATATATATATTGTTTAAACTGAGAAGAGCTTTTCTAGTTAATGTGCTTAATGCTAAATTATTATGTAACAATTAGGCTACACCATTCGCAGCAGGGGCAATTCTAGGATTTGCCCTTTAGGGGGCGCTCAGCCCCCAATGAGAATGTGAGATGTACACATGCAAAGCACAAGCCTACATTTTTATGAATTTACTGTTACAATCCCCCAAAACCAAAAACACCACAATGGTGGTCGCTCTCAAAATTGAAATACCTCTCTCTCTCTATCTGTGGTATTTTAAAAATAGATATTAAATAAAAATGTTTGTTTTAAAAAAAAATAATGACTAAACGTTTCCAGGGGGCTGAGATGAAAGACAGGGGGACGAAAGCCCCCTAAATAGGGTCTAAAATCGCTACTGGTTTGCAGTTTGCTATGATGGAGAAATAGAGGAGACGAGTAATATAACAGTTCTGACAGTGATGGTATTTGTCTGTTGTGAAAATGTCCCATTCCTGTGCTCACACACGCCCTGGCATGTCTTTGCATGCTGATATAAAAGATTTGGTTGTAAAGTCATTCATTTAATTAATGAATGGTGTAAATACATGGTAATATAACGGGTAATGTGCGCTCGTAATCGAAACCGTTATTTTGAAACTGAAACCGTAAAAGCTGCAGTAGCCCAGCTAACGAGCTGCACTCTCCTCTCCTGAGCCCTGTGATAAAGCCCTTCAGATCAGGCCTCGCCGCGGTACTTAGCATTCACCCTGCCGATATCTAACACCTGCGTGTTATTAATTATCATTACAGTATAAGTGGATTTTTTTTTCCACCCGGTAATGCGGACAGCTGTTCTCGTGTTCTGGCGGAATATGACCTACAAATTCCGCTTTTTACAGCATTGTGTTTGAAGGTAACATCTCCCATATGTTCCCAGAGAACAGTACTGGTTTCGAGTGCTATTTGTCGCAATTATGGGACAGATAACTCGACGGTGCGTAATTGTCGCAGTCAGCAGCTGCATTCTGAAGGACATGGAAACGTGGCGCATGTAAAGAATGCTCAATGTAGCTGTGACTAGAACAGGAAGCGAAGTGTGTGTGTGTGTGTGTGTGTGTAGTGTGTGTGGTGTGTGCTGTGTGCTGTGTGCTGTGTGTGTGTGTGTGTGCGGTGTGCGTGTGCTGTGTGCTGTGTGCTGTGTGCTGTGTGCTGTGTGCTGTGTGCTGTGTGCTGTGTGGTGTGTGCTGTGTGCTGTGTGCTGTGTGTGTGCTGTGTGCTGTGTGTGTGCTGTGTGCTGTGTGCTGTGTGCTGTGTGCTGTGTGCTGTGTGCTGTGTGCTGTGTGCTGTGTGCTGTGCGCTGTGCGCTGTGCGCTGTGCGGTGACCCTCTCCCGATCGGCCATTGATCAGCGGTATTTCGCCTCCTTCCTCAGTTGTTGTTGATGCTCATCATTCCACACGCTCATCATCAGGGTTGACTGTTTTCTCGCGATGGAGGCCTGTGTGTGTGCAGGGACGGATCTGCATAGGCCGACAAGGCCTGGGCCTAGGGCCCAAACGCCGCATGGGCCCTGGAATTATGGGGAAAATATTTATATCAATATTATCTTTTTAATATGTATATTAATATATGGGGGGCCCGAAAACGGCGGCAGTGCCTAGACCCCATGAATGTCAAGATCCTGCCCTGTGTGTGTGTGTGTGTGTGTGCGTGCGCGTGTGTGTGTGTGTGTGTGTGCGTGTGTGTGTGTGCGTGTGTGTGTGTGCGTGCGTGTGTGTGTGTGTGTGCGTGTGTGCGTGTGTGTGTGTGCGTGTGCGTGCGCGTGCGTGCGTACGTGTCATGCTTATTACATACCATAATAGGTATACTGTGTTACTTTAACATGAAGAGGAGCCTGGTAACCCTGGTAACTGGAGTGGCTGTGCTACAGGCAACTGCCAAAATAAAGGAAACACTTGAGTAAATGAAGGGTTCTGGTGGCTCTGTTATGGTGTGGGGTGCATTTTCCTGGCATGGTTTAGATCCACTCAACCCCTTAGAGGGCAAGGTAAACACCAATGAATACAAAGCCATTTTGAGTGATCACCTTCATCCTGTGGTGAAGCATTTATATCCTGATGGGAGTGGTCTCTTCCAGGATGGCAATGCCCCCATCCACAGGGCACGAGTGCTCACTGAGAGACAGAGTCGGACTGACGCAGTCTGGTTTTGAACCCTGGCTACTCTACCCAGCTCCCAGCTCCCCCAACGCCCTATTTAGACTCTATGTTGGTGCTGGTTCTTTACACAACAAATGTGAAATGTGAAAAGTGAAAAGTGTTGGAGCGGGTTTTTGCACATGGGCCAGGTCTTCATTACATTTACATTTTACATTTACAGCATTTAGCAGACGCTCTTATCCAGCGACTTACAAGATGTGCATTCATACATGGTAGGAACAATCATAGTTTGCGCAAGAGATCAGTGCAGTAATACAGCGATAGACATCATTGCAGGTAGCTGCGTACCATACCTGTAACACTGGGAAGGAAAGGGTTAGTAATTATTATTTTATTTTTATTTTTTATTGAGTAAGCAGGGATGCAAAGCGTTGAGCAAGTAGGCAGTGGTGATGATAATTAGCTAGATGTACAGAATTCAGTGGATGGGGGTAGCTGTTGTGAAAAGCAGAGAGTTCAAATCCCAATACAAATCCAACAGCTGTTGCCCTGCTTAATGGAGTGTATATACCTATCTGCAGTCGTTCTAAGTCAATCAAAACACCCACATTCCAAACACATCTGAATTTCAAAACGTTCTGAAACAAGGAATGTGTCATCACACTTTTCTATTTATTTTTTTGTTGGTAAATTGAATACATGAGTACATAATGACGAGAACGGGCCGTTCAGCCCATCTAGGCTCATCGTGTTCTAATCTAAAGAGTATCTAGTACTGCATCTAGCCTGGACTTGAATAGCCCACTACCCGACCTGGCAAGCTGTTCCAGGCATTGACAACTCTGTATGTAAAGAAGAACTTCCTAATATATAATTCTCTTAACTATCTAATTAGAGAACTGTATCAAATGTCTTGGTGTTATGGGAATCGGCATTGGCCAACTGGTCACTAATTGTGGAAATAACGTCCTTTTAGAAGGATAATAAAGTGTCCATCTCTCCCAGTACACTGATACGAGGTGAGCAGATGGCTGCAGCTGAGAGATCCAGACATGCAAACCTGTTCTGGGTCAAATCTGCCTCCGTATGTATAAAGTGCTGATCTAGGATCAGTGTTTCCTTTGAGCTCATCATGGATAAGGTCAGAATATAACCAGGCGACACCTGATCCTAGATCAGCCCTTGTGCTTCCGATGTTGTATACATACGGGCCCTGGATGAACAGACAGGACTGAGTTCCCATTTCCTTTGTATGGGCTCCCCCTGGTGGAGAACAATATTCCTAAAATAAAAATAAAATAAAAACTGAGATATGTCTGGTTAATGATCATAATTATCAAAATTAACAGATCACTGTAACGACAGATGCCATTGGGTCTGTGCAGTTCTGCATGCTGCCTCGATAGCGTGTTTTTATATTGAATCCACTTTAATTAAGACACTGTTCTAGTGTGTGGATGAGCCCCACGGTCTGCACCCTGTTAAGACACTGTTCTAGTGTGTGGATGAGCCCCACGGTCTGCATCCTGTTAAGACACTGTTCTAGTGTGTGGATGAGCCCCACGGTCTGCATCCTGTTAAGACACTGTTCTAGTGTGTGGATGAGCCCCACGGTCTGCATCCTGTTAAGACGCTGTCCTACGGTGTGGATGAGCCCCACGGTCTGCATCCTGTTAAGACACTGTTCTAGTGCGTGGATGAGCCCCACGGTCTGCATCCTGTTAAGACACTGTTCTAGTGTGTGGATGAGCCCCACGGTCTGCATCCTGTTAAGACACTGTTCTAGTGTGTGGATGAGCCCCACGGTCTGCATCCTGTTAAGACACTATTCTAGTGTGTGGATGAGCCCCACGGTCTGCGTCCTGTTAAGACACTGTTCTAGTGTGTGGATGAGCCCCACGGTCTGCATCCTGTTAAGACGCTGTTCTAGTGTGTGGATGAGCCCCACGGTCTGCATCCTGTTAAGACACTGTTCTAGTGTGTGGATGAGCCGATCAGCCAAACGCCGGTCCCGATCAGGGCTCCCCACCAGGGCCGGTCTGGCGCAGTCAGGTTTCGAACCGCAACACCGCAATAGGCAGCTCACACTCACAAAGCACCAGTCAATGCGAGTGCGTTAGACCGCTACACTATCCGAGGCCCCAATCAGGGCCTCCATTGACAGGCAAGAGCAACCCCTGGGTGGATTATCAATCCGCTAAGAGGGCGTGTGTGCGTGCGCGTGTGTGTGTGTGTGTGTGCGTGTGTGTGTGCGTGTGTGTGTGTGTGTGTGTGAGTGTGTGTGTGAGTGTGCCGTGTGTGCGTGTGTGAGTGTGTGTGTGTGTGTGTGTGTGTGTGTGTGTGTGTGTGTGTGTGTGTGTGTGTGTGTGTGTGTGTGAGTGTGCGTGTGTGCGTGTGTGTGTGTGTGTGTGAGTGTGTGTGTGTGTGTGTGTGTGTGTGTGTGTGTGTGCGTGTGTGAGTGTGTGTGTGTGTGTGTGTGTGTGTGTGTGTGTGTGTGTGTGTGTGTGTGTGTGTGTGTGTGTGTGTGTGTGTGTGTGTGTGTGTGTGTGTGTGTGTGTGTGTGTGTGTGTGTGTGTGTGTGTGCCTGTGCTGTCGGTGTGACGTCACTGCTGTCCGTGGTCCTGCAGGCCTCACGGGAGACAGCAGGACGTGCAACAGCAGCGCTCTCTAATCCCCCGCCCCCCGGGTTTAAGAGACACAGTCGTGCCATTCTGTCCGTGGGGATCAATGCGCCACATCGCCCTGTTGCATCGTGGACGCTCATATCTGTGTGGTATTCGCACGGTCCGCGAATGAACTGCCAGCCTACAGGTTTCAGACTTATGAATAACGTGCTCTTAGGAGCCAATAGGCAACTTCTGCATTCATATCAGAAATGGGAATTGTATTTGTAACCAGTGGCAAAAAAAAGAAAATGCATCAAACACAGGATTAAAACCGCTCTTTCCGTATTGTTTGAGTGCCCCTTAAATCTTAAATACGTTGATATTCCCGAGAGCCGAGTGTTCCCAGCAATGCACACGTGCGAAGGCTGCAGACATTCGACTGACACAAAGGTTGCCATGGCATTTTTAACACGCACGCCAAACAACTGTCGTTTAAGCCAACCAAAGAAGATTATTGCCATTTGTTTGCGGTCTCCGAGAAATAATCCCATCAATACCGCGGGAGATAATGTATCTCAATTCAAAAAGCCCGTTTTTTTCACCCCACTTTGTTGCCGTGAGGATTATGTGTTTGTTTATTCCCTGGAAAAGTGTTCCGCTGGCACGAGGCCAATGGGTTTGGGCATACAATTCTTTTTTTTTTTAGACGCATTGAAGAAAAGTTAATAACGCGCCTTTGACAGGGTCGCTTAGAAACAGCGCGATGGGGGGGGGGTCTGCCTTTGTTTATTAAACAGACAACAGACGCTGTGTTAAAGCTGTCCCGTTTTTTAACACCCTCTGTTATTAAAGCGACGCGTCAGAAAGCGTCCAGTCACATCTACATTTCGCACCGTATGGATTCACTCTACACGCGCATGAATTATTCACGGCAACCCCAAGCGATAAGGGACAAGTACGTTCTCCAAAGTTAATAAACACTCATGAATATTAATGCAGCGGCGTTATGTGGGGGGGGAGCGGCAACTTCACTTGGCGAGTGGAGACAGGTGCAGACACAACACAGCACCACAGATGGGGCGCAATGGGAATGATCAGAATGGCAGTACAGCGAGCCGTGTTTCTGATACGGGTGTTTAAAAGAATGGCATTTTATCACCCGTGTTATTTTTTTTAAACAGGCATTTAAATATATCGCAGAACACGACTCAAACCTGTCAGTGTTTCTAGTCTGACTGATTCACGAGACCCTCGACCCCCCACCCCCACCCCCACCCCCACCCCCACGCTTGGAGCACGCACTCTGGAGTATGTGTGTAACGGAGTTGGTTTTGTCTGCAGCGAGTTTCAAACCGAGGATCCCAACACAACAAGAGACACGATTAGCCCGCTGAGCTGAAGACCCGAGTCCCCAGCTCAAGGGGAACTGATCGCACTCTTATCGACGTCACAATCTGCAGCGCTCTGCAGGAGTGTGGAAACACCGCACAGCACAGACCGTTGTGTTCTGTAATGGGACGCACCTCATGCTGAACTTTGACCCATAACCTTTAACCTTTGCCGGAAGTATCAGGAGAGACACATGAGAGTGCGTTGCAGTGGGCAAACAAACCAGAGACGAACAGGTCGTTACATTTGACTGTGTTTAGAGGAATCTAGCTACAGCTGGCTAAGGTAAAGCAGGGATGACTCTGTCTTAAACTCACTGACGAAGAAGAGGTAAACGTTAGCATGCCATGGGCCTGATAGCATAGAGCTGGGGTCATGTGTGTGCAGGGGTCTCAAACTCAGAGCCATGTGTATGCCGGCTCGGGTCCGCCGTGAAGCACGTAAGGGAGTCTCCAGAACGTGGGTGGGGGTGAATTCCATCTCGAAGGATGTTTGCTGCCCTCTGAGAATGAGCTTGCCTCGTAGAGATGAGCGGGGGACTTGTGTGGGGAGGGCAAATCTAAATAAATAGAGGGTGTAACTGGCTACTAAATTGGGAGAAAAACAGGAAAAAATCTGAAACAAATCAAAAATATAAAAATCAACCTGGTATTCTCACACATTAGATTCCTTCTCTTCAGAAGAAATGCATCGCAGAGTGATGGCCCTAAAAGTAATGTTCAGCACATCACACTTTTGAGACAGATTCGACCTCTTTTAATGCGACCCAATTTTGAAGCGCTTGTCACATCAGGGCTTGCCAGTGGCTGTCTTGACTGCCGAAAAGTGCACCCGTGTCAGAAGTGTATAATTAAAACGTCTCGCTGCATAACCGTAAGAACATCGCGCTCAGCCTTCTGGGAAGAGCCATGTCCTTTCTCGTCCTGTCCTGTGGTGAAGTGAGTCTTTGAGTGATGTAACTCTGCGGTGGGCGTTTCCTGCAGCGCTTCACACCCCCAACTGAGCAGGCCAGCTGTCATCGCCTGAAGGCCGGTTTATGCTTTACACGTCGATGGACAAAAGTGACGTCCAGCCAGACCCCTCCGCTCCGCCTCCTCCGGCAAACTGACTGTCCCATCCCTCCAGGCGCCTGGCAGCCGCTCCTCGCGGTCTCGTCTCTTCTCCGTCCTGACCCCTCGGTGGTGGAACGACCTTCCGCAATCGGTCAGGACCGCAGAATCACTGGCCATCTCAAAACCCACCTTTTCAGACTCCACTGCCATTAATTGTCATCACCACTGCTTTCATGTTCAATACTGCATTTTGTAATATGTATCTATGTTGATGACTGCCCCCCCCAAAAAAAAAACTTTTCCCTCCTTGTGTTACAGGTACGGTTTGCAGCTGCCAACGATTATGTCTGTAACTGCATCACGTCACTGATCTCTGGCGCGGACTATGATTGATCTTACCATGTATTAAAGCACATCTAGTAAGTCGCTCTGGATAAGAGTGTCTGCTAAATGCCTAAAGTGTAAAATGTGACGTCAAAAGGACAGAAACGTGTCGCGTCCCTCCAGAAAAACTAAAGGTCGCAGACGCCGTCATAAAATCTTGGAATGGAATGACGAGGTGAACTCCATTGCCATGAAGATACAAAATACCACTTCCATCTGACTTTGTTTTCATGTTTTCGTGTTATTGCGATGGACGGTTTTGAATAACTGTTAGCAGAGAAAGAGAGGAGGTATCCTCAAATTTACAGCTCAAGAAATGGTTATATAATCATTGATTAAGATTCAAAACCTCCTCTTCCTCCGCCAAATCCAACTCCTCTTCCTCATACATAGTTAACGTTAGCCATGTAGCCGTCAGACTTTGTTGTCGATGTAAAGAAAAGGTCAGTTCGCTCAGATGGTTACCATAGAGACGTGGAAAGTATGAACGCTCAAAATTCGCAACGTCGTGACGTGTCACGGGTCACCTGTCCCGTAAAGCATGTCTGCCTTAACCGTGCTTTAGTTGCTAGGAAACCCAGAGAACGGCAGCCGTTAGCCCACTGCAGCAGATTACTGTCGTTTGAAATGCGTGCGAATAATTTGTGGAGATGATATTGGACCACGACTACCTCAGATTCAAACTACAGAGGCCCATGTGGTCGCGGAGAGACGGGTGCAACAGGACACATCCAGCACAGCGGCGAGGAACGTGGGGGGGTGGGGGGTTGGGGGTGTCAACACAAAATCACCGTATCTGGGAGAATCTCCTCTGCACCGTTCTAGTATTACAGCTACATGAGTATGACTTCATTACTAATTTGAGTATGTTTCAATAACGCAATTAAATTGTTTGATTCCAATTCCAATTAAATTTAGCTTTAGTGTAACAGAAAACCTCTTAATCGCAAACGTTGAGATTGTTTCTTTTTTTTTTACAGGGATAATGTCTTTGATTTCTGAGGTGTATAAGTGGGGCGAAGACTGCTCTTGTGGGGAACCCACTGGGTTGCTAGGCACTGTTAGGCGTATCACTCTCCGCTCATATCAGTGTCTCTACATTATGTATGACAGGAGATTTAAACTCCGCCAGCGAGAGGATTAGTGCTTTACGCTTCCTGTGTTTGCAGTTTCTTCGCCGAAGAGGGGGTGGGAGAAGATGGATTTTTAAGATAAGTGGGGTCAGCAGAACAAGAGGCCACAGGTGGAAATTAGTTAAAGGCAAATTCCGCACGGATATCAGGAGGTTTTTCTTTACACAGAGAGTTGTCAATGCCTGGAACAGCTTGCCAGGTCGGGTAGTAGAGGCAGAAACACTTGGGCTATTCATGTCCAGGCTAGATGCAGTACTGGATACTCTTTAGATTAGGACATGACGAGCCTAGATGGGCTGAACGACCCGTTCTCCTCATTATATATTCTTATGTTCTTATGTAAGAGAAGGCAGAAAACACTTTGCGTGGGTTGTATCCCGTCTGTGGGTTATGGCGTTTCAAACTGTTTGTTTGCATCAAGGCATGTCTTATTTTGTGTTGGTGTCATTGAACAAATGGTGTTATTAGTTGGGCGGGAGGGAGAGAGGCAAGGGTCAAGATGTTGCTTGCAAACTTTAGCAGTCGATTTTTATTTCTCATTTGAGTTTTGTTGATAAGATGGTTTCCTGTTTTATCATATACTTGTATAATTTTTACTTTATTACTCTGTAAAATTATTTGAGTTTGTTGAAATGTTCTATATTAAGAAGTATACCACAATTATTATTCTTATTAGTAGTAGTAGTATTATGGTTATTATCCTACGCAGTGGCGATTTTAGGGTTTTAAAACGGGGTGCAATGTTCAAAAATCATTTTCTTTTCAATGTTTTTTGGCATTGATTTGAAAATTTGATATATTTTCATCCCAACAGTAGGGGGTGCAAATGCACCCCTTGCACCCGCGGTAAAATCGCCACTGATCCTATGTGCTAAAGTAGTGTTATGGTTATTATCCTACGTGCTAAACAAAATGAGCATAATAAATGTGGTTCTCTGTGGCTCAGTTGGTAGAGCACAGCGTTGGCAACGCTTAGGTTGTGGGTTCAATTCCCACTGGGACCACATATACTGAAAATGTATGCATTCACTACTGTAAGTCGCTTTGGATAAAAGCGTCTGCTAAATGGCGTATATTATAAAGTTGATAAAAAGCTTCCTCGTAAAGGGCCACGTCTTAGTTTCAGCTTTAAAAAACGGTATAAAATCAGCCATTTAACCATCAGAAGCTTTTCAATATGGTTATTCTCAACATATTTTACGTGTCAGGAAAGTATCATTGCTGTAATATAAATACATGTTAAATAAATAATAAATAAAACATTTTAATATGCCACAACCTAAATGTGCAAGTTCCAGTGCATTACCACTCAACGCTAGATGGCAGTATTTCACTACGGTCCGTAGTTAGTTCATTCTTTAAAAAAAATGTAAATACATTGTGCAGTTGAATTGTTTCTTTGTCAAAAAAACGAAATGAAAATGGAATTCAGTTATCAAGTTTAACCCAACGGTTCACTTAATGGACATAATACTTACCAGAAAGATACAAACATATCGGTAAACTACAATTTAAGTCAACATCCAACAGTATAAATGGATCGTATAAATTTAGTTCGATATACACGGTAAATCACACTGGAAAGCGCAGCTGCTAAGCAATGAACCCGCATAATGTGAAGTGACGTGCTCATTAGCCATGTTCATCCGCCTGTTAACGCCGCGCAGTGTAACAGCTGCTCCAAACCGCGGAGCAACAGGTCAACGGCAAACTCTCCTCCGATAACCAGCCCCACTACAGTCCCGAACTGTCCATTAAGTCCTTTACTAACTTAAACTTAACTTTACTCCTTTACTAACTTGGAGGAGTACTCGACATTTATTTATTATGGTTTTACTCAATTTAATTTTCTTCTTGGCCTACCCGCAATGTTTTTGATCGTTTCCAACGGTTTTTGTTTTTTTTCGTTTATATTTCCATTATTTGGTTAGATATACAGACACAACGTTGTGTTTATAAGCTAACGGTTAGCTTCTCCCCCCTTCCTCATATCACAGCAGGGAGACTAGCAACTGGCTAATTGCTAAAAACAGTGAGCAAGGACATCAATCCATATATATAAACAATTTTAAGAGGCACTGCTAAACGGGCTGTGTTGGAGTTTGCGTTTTTGGATTTGCACGCTTGTCGGAGTTTTCTGATAGTGATGTTCCCTGTCCGCTCTGGTTAACTTCAGCCGTGGATTGCTAACGCTAAAGGGGAATTAATGGCTGTATCTCATAAGGTAATGGTCATATGCATGAAACCCCATCTGGACCAATCGTGGGTTGAAAATCGATTCTGTAAAAAATGTTAAATGTTCGTCTTTTTACAGAGTATGATTTCCATGTGAGCTCCGTTATCATTTCAGTGCTCTGTGAAATTGGCAAGAAGTGTAACAACATTAGTAACATTGATAGGCTGAACTCCATATTGTCTTTTTGTCCGGTCAGAATGTCATTTCTTGGGACTTGTTATTTTTCAGATACCTTTTTCAGATATTACAGCACGTCTACAGAAGGCAGGGTTCCCACGCGTCATGGAAAAACCTTGAAAATCATTGAAAATTATTCTGTAACATAATAATAATATTATAAACAGTGTAATTTGGCCTTTACTACAGAACTGCCAAAATAGAGGAAACACCAACATAAAGTGTCTTAATAGGGCGTTGGGCCACCACGAGCTGCCAGAACAGCTTCAGTGCACCTTGACACAGATTCTACATGTGTCTGGAACTCTACTGGAGGGATGCAACACCATTCTTCCAGGAGAAATTCCATCATTTGGTGTTTTGTTGATGGTGGTGGAAAACGTTGTCTCAGGCGCCGCTCCAGAATCTCCCATAAGTGTTCAACTGGGTTGAGATCTGGTGACTGAGACGGCCATGGCATATGGTTTACATCATTTTCATGCTCATCAAACCATTCAGTGAGCACTCGTGCCCTGTGGATGGGGACATTGTCATCCTGGAAGAGACCACTCCCATCAGGATAGAAACGCTTCACCACAGGATGAAGGCGATCACTCAGAATGGCTTTGTATCTATTGGTGTTTAGCTTGCCCTCTAAGGGGTTGAGTGGATCCTAAACCATGCCAGGAAAATGCAGCCCACACCATAACAGAGCCGCCAGAACCCTTCATTTACTCAAGTGTTTCCTTTATTTTGGCAGTTACCTGTATATTACTTAATTTAATTACATAGACATTTTATGCACATGCAATTTCCACTTGCAGCTGGATATTTAGTGAAGCACCTGGCTCAGGTATTGTGCAGGTATTCCCCCAACCTGGTTATCAGTCCAGCTTCCAGGCCACTTGTTTATTTATTTTTATTTATTTTTTCTCACTTGATCAATCCCTCACCTGGCAGGAACCAGTTAGAACAAAAGAGCATAAGAGCACATCATGAGGAGAACGGGCTGTTCGGCCCATCTAGGCTCGTCATGTCCTACACACACACACACACACACACACACACACACACACACACATAAGAACATAAGAATACATCATGAGGAGAACGGGCTGTTCGGCCCATCTAGGCTCGTCATGTCCTACACACACACACACACACACACACACACACACACACATAAGAACATAAGAATACATCATGAGGAGAACGGGCTGTTCGGCCCATCTAGGCTCGTCATGTCCTACACACACACACACACACATACACACACTCATATACATACACACACACACACACACACTCATATACAGTGGGGAGAACAAGTATTTGATACACTGCCGATTTTGCAGGTTTTCCAACTTACAAAGCATGTAGAGGTCTGTAATTTTTATCATAGGTACACTTCAACTGTGAGAGACGGAATCATGTCACTACCGAAACAGTGCAGTCACTACCAAAACACTGGGTGTTTTGTAAAAATAAAGTATATTGAGTTATAAACTAAAATGTTATGATACTGATTGGTTAAATGTATGTTCAATTTCATCAATCATTAACTCTGAAATCAATATGATCAGTGTTATGCATTTTACAGAGAAAGATTGCATTTAGATTTTGATGAATTTTATAAATTAAACTTTGAAATTTGGTAAAACTTTTTATAAAAAAATTTATAAAAATACTCTTTAGAGAAGGGAAGGAAACACAATCTTAACAGATTCATATAATACTTTTTTACTATAGTGTATTACTATGTTTCGGTAGTGACAATTTTTGGGAGAGGAAAAACATTCCAAAAGAGTCTGAAAATACAATATAAAAATTGATGGTACTTTTACTAGATATATGTACTTTAGATATGGTACAATATATATACGGACAAAGTTTTGGGAATAAAACATACAAAATTTCAAAATATTTCCAACCTGACTTTGAACCAATTCGGTAGAATGGCCCATACATTAAAAAATGTACTAAAAAATGTGCCCAAAAATAATATATATAAAATATATATATATGAGTAAAAATATATATATATATATTTAAAAAAATTGACAAAACAATTTTACAGAAAAAAATAAATATAAAATATATATATAAAGGTAAAAAAATATATATTTAAAAAAATGAACTAAAAAATGTGACAAAAAAAAAATATATATAAAATATATATATAAAGGTTATATATATTTTTTTCCTTTATATATATATATATATTATTTTTTTTGTCAATTTGTTTTGTACATTTTTTTTATATATTTTTTTCCTTTATATATATATTTTATATATTTTTTTCAGTCAAATTTTTTGTCAATTTAAAAAAAAAAAAAATATATATATTTTTACTTCATATATATATTTGATATATATTTTTTTTTGGCAAATTTTTTTAGTAATTTTTAAATATATATATATATATTTTTCCTTTATATATATTTTTTTTTATATATATTTTTTTCCTTTATATATATATTTTATATTTTTTTTTTTTGTCAAATTTTTTTGTCCTTTGTTTTATATATATATATTTTTACTATGTATTTTTTTTGTCAAATCTTTTTGTACATTTTTTTATATATATATTTTTTTCCTTTATATATATATTTTATGTAATAATTTTTTTTTTTTTGTCAATTTTTTGTCAATTTTTTTATATATATATATTTTTCCTTTATGTATATATTTTATATTTTTTTATTTTTTGTCAATTTTTTTAGTAATTTTTTTATATATATTTTTTTTTCCTTTATATATATTTTATATATATTTTTGGTGACATTATTTTTTCAGGGTTAGGGTTAGGGTTGCGCAGTTCTGAGCAGTGATGCGCAGTTTTGAGCAGTGATGCGCAGTGTTGTGCAGTTTTGAACAGTGATGCGCAGTTTTGAGCAGTGATGCACAGTTTTGAGCAGTGATGCGCAGTTTTGAGCAGTGATGCGCAGTTTTGAGCAGTGATGCGCAGTTTTGAGCAGTGATGCGCAGTGATTTGCAGTTTTGAGCAGTGATGCGCAGTGTTGTGCAGTTTTGAGCAGGCTCGTCATGTCCTACACACACACACACACACACATAAGAACATAAGAGCACATCATGAGGAGAACGGGCTGTTCGGCCCATCTAGGCTCGTCATGTCCTACACACACACACACACACACACACACACACACACACACACACACACACACACACACACACATAAGAACATAAGAATACATCATGAGGAGAACGGGCCGTTCAGCCCATCTAGGCTCGTCATGTCCTACACACACACACACACTCATATACACACACACACACACACACACACACACACACACACACATAAGAACATATGAATACATGATGAGGAGAACGGGCTGTTCGGCCCATCTAGGCTCGTCATGTCCTACACACACACACACACACACACACACTCATATACATACACACACACACACACACACACTCATATACAGTGGGAGAACAAGTATTTGATACACTGCCGATTTTGCAGGTTTTCCAACTTACAAAGCATGTAGAGGTCTGTAATTTTTATCATAGGTACACTTCAACTGTGAGAGACGGAATCATGTCACTACCGAAACAGTGCAGTCACTACCAAAACACTGGGTGTTTTGTAAAAATAAAGTATATTGAGTTATAAACTAAAATGTTATGATACTGATTGGTTAAATTTATGTTCAATTTCATCAATCATTAACTCTGAAATCAATATGATCAGTGTTATGCATTTTACAGAGAAAGATTGCATTTAGATTTTGATGAATTTTATAAATTAAACTTTGAAATTTGGTCAAACTTTTTATAAAATGTTTTATAAAAATACTCTTTAGAGAAGGGAAGGAAACACAATCTTAACAGATTCATATAATACTTTTTTTACTATAGTGTATTACTATGTTTCGGTAGTGACCATTTTGGGAGAGGAAAAACATTCCAAAAGAGTCTGAAAATACAATATAAAAATTGATGGTACTTTTACTAGATATATGTACTTTAGATATGGTACAATATATATACGGACAAAGTTTTGGGAATAAAACATACAAAATTTCAAAATATTTTCAACCTGACTTTGAACCAATTCGGTAGAATGGCCCATACATTAAAAAATTTACTAAAAAATGTGCCAAAAAAATAATATATATAAAATATATATATGAAGTAAAAATATATATATATATATATATAAAAAAATTGACAAAACAATTTTACAGAAAAAAAATAAATATAAAATATATATATAAAGGTTATATATTTTTTTCCTTTATATATATATATATATTTTTTTTTTTGTATTTTTTTTTAAAAATATATATATATATTTTTACTTCATATATATATTTTATATATATATTTTTTTGGGCCAATTTTTTGTAATTTTTTAAATATATATATATATATTTTTCCTTTATATATATATTTTGTCAAATTTTTTGTCCTTTTTTATATATATTTTTTTATATATATATTTTTCCTTTATATATATATTTTATATTTATTTTTTTCAAATTTTTTTTTGTCCTTTGTTTTATATATATATATTTTTTACTATGTATTTTTTTGTCATCTTTTTGTACATTTTTTTATATATTTTTTTCCTTTATATATATATTTTATGTAATAATTTTTTTGTCAATTTTTTTGTCAATTTTTTTTATATATATATATTTTTCCTTTATGTATATATTTTTTTTTTTTTTTTTGTCAAATTTTTTAGTAATTTTTTTATATATTTTTTTTTCCTTTATATATATTTTTTATATATTTTTTGGTGACATTATTTTTTTCAGGGTTAGGGTTAGGGTTGCGCAGTTTTGAGCAGTGATGCGCAGTTTTGAGCAGTGATGCGCAGTGTTGTGCAGTTTTGAACAGTGATGCGCAGTTTTGAGCAGTGATGCACAGTTTTGAGCAGTGATGCGCAGTTTTGAGCAGTGATGCGCAGTTTTGAGCAGTGATGCGCAGTTTTGAGCAGTGATGCGCAGTGATTTGCAGTTTTGAGCAGTGATGCGCAGTGTTGTGCAGTTTTGAGCAGTCGTCATGTCCTACACACACACACACACACACACACACACACACACACACACACACACACACACACACATAAGAACATAAGAATACATCATGAGGAGAACGGGCCGTTCAGCCCATCTAGGCTCGTCATGTCCTACACACACACACACACTCATATACACACACACACACACACACACACACACACACACACACAGAGAACATATGAATACATGATGGGGAGAACGGGCTGTTATTTGCATCTAGGCTCGTCATGTCCTACACACACACACACACACACACACACTCATATACATACACACACACACACACACACACTCATATACAGTGGGAGAACAAGTATTTGATACACTGCCGATTTTGCAGGTTTTCCAACTTACAAAGCATGTAGAGGTCTGTAATTTTTATCATAGGTACACTTCAACTGTGAGAGACGGAATCATGTCACTACCCGAAACAGTGCAGTCACTACCAAAACACTGGGTGTTTTGTAAAAAATAAAGTATATTGAGTTATAAACTAAAATGTTATGATACTGATTGGTTAAATTTATGTTCAATTTCATCAATCATTAACTCTGAAATCAATATGATCAGTGTTATGCATTTTACAGAGAAAGATTGCATTTAGATTTTGATGAATTTTATAAATTAAACTTTGAAATTTGGTCAAACTTTTTATAAAATGTTTTATAAAAATACTCTTTAGAGAAGGGAAGGAAACACAATCTTAACAGATTCATATAATACTTTTACTATAGTGTATTACTATGTTTTGGTAGTGACCATTTTTGGGAGAGGAAAAACATTCCAAAAGAGTCTGAAAATACAATATAAAAATTGATGGTACTTTTACTAGATATATGTACTTTAGATATGGTACAATATATATACGGACAAAGTTTTGGGAATAAAACATACAAAATTTCAAAATATTTTCAACCTGACTTTGAACCAATTCGGTAGAATGGCCCATACATTAAAAAAATTTACTAAATGTGCCAAAAAAATAATATATATAAAATATATATATGAGTAAAAATATATATATTTTTTTTTATGACAAAACAATTTTATATATAAAAAAATTAAAGGTAAAAAAAAACAATTTTACAAAAAAAAAAAAAATAAATATAAAATATATATTTTTCCTTTATATAAAGGTTATATATTTTTTTCCTTATATATATATATATATATATTTTTTTTTTTGTCAATTTTTTTAAAAATATATATATATATTTTTACTTCATATATATATTTTATATATATATTTTTTTGGCCAATTTTTTTGTAATTTTTTTAAATATATATATATATTTTTCCTTTATATATATTTTATTTTTTTTTTTTGTCCTTTTTTATATATTTTTTTTTTTTTATATATATATTTTTTTCCTTTATATATATATTTTATATTTATTTTTTTTGTCAAATTTTTTTGTCCTTTTTTTATATATATATATTTTTACTATGTATTTTTTTTGTCATCTTTTTGTACATTTTTTTATATATTTTTTTCCCTTTATATATATATTTTATGTAATCTTTATATATATATTTTATATATTTTTTTTGGTGACATTATTTTTTTCAGGGTTAGGGTTAGGGTTGCGCAGTTCTGAGCAGTGATGCGCAGTTTTGAGCAGTGATGCGCAGTGTTGTGCAGTTTTGAACAGTGATGCGCAGTTTTGAGCAGTGATGCACAGTTTTGAGCAGTGATGCGCAGTTTTGAGCAGTGATGCGCAGTTTTGAGCAGTGATGCACAGTTTTGAGCAGTGATGCGCAGTGATGCACAGTTTTGAGCAGTGATGCGCAGTGATGTGCAGTTTTGAGCAGTGATGCAGTGTTGTGCAGTTTTGAGCAGTGATGTGCAGTTTTGAGCAGTGATGCGCAGTTTTGAGCAGTGATGCGCAGTGATTTGCAGTTTTGAGCAGTGATGCGCAGTGTTGTGCAGTTTTGAACAGTGATGCGCAGTTTTGAGCAGTGATGCGCAGTTTTGAGCAGTGATGCGCAGTTTTGAGCAGTGATGCGCAGTTTTGTGCAGTGTTGAGCAGTTAGGGTTTTGAGCAGTGTTGCGCAGTTTTGAGCAGTGATGCGCAGTTTTGAGCAGTGATGCGCAGTTTTGAGCAGTGATGCACAGTTTTGAGCAGTGATGCGCAGTGATGCACAGTTTGAGCAGTGATGCGCAGTGATTTGCAGTTTTGAGCAGTGATGCGCAGTGTTGTGCAGTTTTGAGCAGTGATTTTGAGCAGTGATGCGCAGTGTTGTGCAGTTTTGAACAGTGATGCGCAATTTTGAGAAGTGGTGTGCAGTTTTGAGCAGTGATGCGCAGTTTTGAGCAATTTTTAGTACATTTTTTTTTATATGTATATTTTTTTTTTGTCAAATGTTTTATTTAATTTTTTTATATATTTTTTTCCCTTTAAATATATATTTTATATATATTTATTTTATATATATTTTTCCTTTATATATATATTTTATATATTTTTTTTTTTTCTGTCAAATTTTTTTGTCACATTTTTTTATATATATTTTTTCCTTTATATATATATTTTATAGATTTTTTTTTTTTCAAATTTTTTGTCAATTTTTTAAAATATATATATATATATTTTTTTTTTCATATATATATATTTTATATATATTTTTTTTGCACATTTTTTTGTAATTTTTTTATATATATATATATTTTTTTATATATATATATTTTATATATTTTTTTTTCTGCAAATTTTTTGTCACATTTTTTTATATATATTTTTTTCCTTTATATATATATTTTATATATTTTTTTTTGTCAAATTTTTTTGTCCTTTGTTTTATATATATATATTTTTTATATTTTTTTTTTGTATATTTTATTATTTTTTTTTTATATATATATTTTTTCCTTTTATATATATATTTTATATTTTTTATTTTTTTTTGTCAAATTTTTTATATTTTTTTTTTATATATATATATTTTTTCCTTATATATATATTTTTTATTTTATTTATTTTTTGTCAAATTTTTTGTACATTTTTTTATATATTTTTTTTATATATTTTTTATATAAATTTGCGCAATTTTTGGTGAATTATTTTTTTTTTTTTAGGGTTAGCAGTTTTGAGCAGTGATGCGCAGTTTTGAGCAGTGCAGTTTTGAGCAGTGATGCGCAGTGATGTGCAGTTTTGAACAGTGATGCGCAGTTTTGAGCAGTGATGCGCAGTTTTGAGCAGTGATGCGCAGTTTTGGGCAGTGATGTTTTGAGCAGTGAGTTTTGAGCGCAGTTTTGAGCAGATGAGTGCGCAGCAGTTTTGAGAGTGATGCGCAGTGATGCGCAGTTTTGGTTGCGCAGTTTTGAGATGATGCAGTGATGCGCAGTTTTGAGCAGTGATGCAGTGCAGTGTGCAGTTTTGAACAGTGATGCGCAGTTTTGAGCAGTGATGCGCAGTTTTGAGTTTTTTTCGCAATTTTTTGAGCAGTGATTTTCAGTGATTTGCAGTTTTGAGCAGTGATGCGCAGTGCAGTTTTGAACAGTGATGCGCAGTTTTGAGCAGTGATGCTAACAGTTTTGAACATTGATGCGGGGAGCAGTTTTGAGCAGTGATGCGCAGTTTTTATTTTTGATGCGCAGTTAGGGTTAGGGTTAGGGTTGCGCAGTTTTGAGCAGTGATGCGCAGTTTTGAGCAGTGATGCGCAGTTTTGAGCAGTGATGCACAGTTTTGAGCAGTGATGCGCAGTGATGCGCAGTTTTGAGCAGTGATGCGCAGTGATTTGCAGTTTTGAGCAGTGATGCGCAGTGTTGTGCAGTTTTGAGCAGTGATGCGCAGTTTTGAGCAGTGATGCGCAGTGATGCACAGTTTTGAGCAGTGATGCGCAGTGATGTGCAGTTTTGAACAGTTTGTGGTTAGGAACAGTGATGCGCAGTTTTGAGCAGTGATGCGCAGTTTTGAGCAGTGATGCGCAATGATGCGCAGTTTTGAGCAGTGATGTGCAGTTTTGAGCAGTGATGCGCAGTGTTGTGCAGTTTTGAACAGTAATGCGCATGCAATTTTGAGAAGTGGTGTGCAGTTTTGAGCAGTGATGCGCAGTTTTGAGCAATTTTTTAGTACATTTTTTTATATATTTTTTTCCCCTTTATATATATTTTTTTTGTCAAATGTTTTATTTAATTTTTTATATATCTTTTTTTTCCTTTAAATATATATTTTATATATTTATTTATTTTTTTTATTTTTTTTTCCTTTATATATATATTTTATATATTTTTTTTCTGCAAATTTTTTGTCACATTTTTTTATATATATTTTTTTCCTTTATATATATATTTTATAGATTTTTTTTTCAGTCAAATTTTTTGTCAATTTTTTAAAATATATATATATATATTTTTACTTCATATATATATTTTTATATATTTTTTTTTTTGGCACATTTTTTAGTAATTTTTTTAAAATATATATATATATATTTTTCCTTTATATATATTTTTATATTTATTTTTTTTCTGCAAATTTTTTGTCACATTTTTTTATATATATTTTTTTCCTTTATATATATATTTTTATATTTTTTTTTTTTTGTCAAATTTTTTTGTCCTTTGTTTTATATATATATATTTTTTTCAATTTTTTTGTACATTTTTTTTTATATATATATTTTTTCCTTTATATATATATATTTTATATATTTTTTTCCTTTATATATATATTTCTTTCCTTTATATATATATTTTAGATATATATATTTTTTGTCAATTTTTTTGTACATTTTTACAAAAAATATATATAGTTTTGAGCAGTGATGCGCAGTGTTGTGCAGTTTTGAACAGTGATGCGCAGTTTTGAGCAGTGATGCGCAGTTTTGAGCAGTGATGCGCAGTTTTGGGCAGTGATGCGCAGTTAGGGTTAGGGTTAGGGTTGCGCAGTTTTGAGCAGTGATGCGCAGTTTTGAGCAGTGATGCGCAGTGTTGTGCAGTTTTGGACAGTGATGCAACGTTTTGAGCAGTGATGCACAGTTTTGAGCAGTGATGCGCAGTTAGGGTTAGGGTTAGGGTTAGGGTTGCGCAGTTTTGAGCAGTGATGCGCAATGATGCGCAGTTTTGAGCAGTGATGCGCAGTTTTGAGCAGTGATGTGCAGTTTTGAACAGTGATGCGCAATTTTGAGAAGTGATGCGCAGTTTTGAGCAGTGATGCTTTTTTTTTTTTTCCTTTATATATATATTTTATATTTATTTTTTTCGGCAATTTGTTTTGTACATTTTTTAAATAAATATATTTTTTTCATTTATATATATTTTATCCATCCATCCATCCATTGTCTAAGCCGCTTATTCCTGGTCAGGGTCGCGGGGGGGTGCTGGAGCCTATCCCAGCATGCGTTCCGGGCGAGAGGCAGGAATACACCCTGGACAGGTCGCCAATCCATCGCAGGGCACACACACCATTCACTCACACACTCACACACTCATACCTACGGGCAATTTAGACTCTCCAATTAGCCTAACGTGCATGTCTTTGGACTGTGGGAAGAAACCGGAGTACCCGGAGGAAACCCACGCGGACACGGGAGAACATGCAAACTCCGCACAGAAAGGCCCCCGGCCTGGATTCGAACCCGAGACCTTCTTGCTGTGAGGCGACAGTGCTATCCACTGCACCACCGTGCCGCCTATATATTTTATTTGTTTGTCAAATTTTTGTCACATTTTTTTAATATATATATATTTTTTCCTTTATATATATATTTTATATATATATATTTTTTTTTTCAAATTTTTTGTACATTTATTTTTATATTTTTTTTTTTTCCTTTATATATATATTTTATATATTTTTTTTTTTTGTCAAATGTTTTGTCAAATTTTTTATATATATTTTCTTTCCTTTATATATATATTTTATATATATTTTTTTTTGTCATTTTTTTGTACATTTAAAAATATATATATATAGTTTTGAGCAGTGATGCGCAGTGTTGTGCAGTTTTGAACAGTGATGCGCAGTTTTGAGCAGTGATGCACAGTTTTGAGCAGTGATGCGCAGTTTGAGCAGTGATGCGCAGTTTTGAGCAGTGATGCACAGTTCTGGGCTGTGATGCGCAGTGATGTGCAGTTTTGAACAGTGATGCGCAGTGTTGTGCAGTTTTGAACAGTGATGCGCAGTTTTGAGCAGTGATGCGCAGTTTTGAGCAATTTTTAGTACATTTTTAAATATATATTTTTTTTTTTTTGCTTTATATATATATTTTTATATATTTTTTTGTGAAAATTTTTTTTTTTATTATTTTTTATATATATTTTCTTTTCCTTTAAATATATATTTTATGTATTTTTTTTTTGTCAAATGTTTTGTACATTTTTTATATATATATATTTTTCCTTTATATATATATTTTATATTATTTATTTTTTTGTCACATTTTTTAGTAAATTTTTTTATATATTTTTTTTCCCTTTATATATATATATTTTATATTAATTTTTTTGACTAATTTTTTTGTACATTTTTAAATATATATATTGTTTTCTCCTTTATATATGTATATTATATATTTTTTTTTTTTTTTTTTGGTGACTATTTTTTCAGGTTTACGGTTAGGGTTGCGCAGTTTTGAGCAGTGATGCACAGTTTTGAGCAGTGATGCGCAGTTTTGAGCAGTGATGTGCAGTTTTGAGCAGTGATGCACAGTTTTGAGCAGTGATTTCTGCAAATTTTTTGTCACATTTTTTTATATATTTTTTTCCTATATATATATATTTTATATTTTTTTTTTCAGTCAAATTTGTTGTCAATTTTTTAAAATATATATATATATATTTTACTTTATATATATATTTTATATATTTTTTTTTTTTGGCAAATTTTTTTGTAATTTTTTAAAATATATATATATATATTTTTCCTTTATATATATATTTTTATATTTTTTTTTTTCTGCAAATTTTTTGTCACTTTTTTTATATATATTTTTTTTTCCTTTATATATATATTTTATATATTTTTTTTTTTCTAATTTTTTTGTACATTTTTTTTTATATATATATTTTTTCCTTTTATATATATATATTTTATATATTTTTTTTTTTTTTCCTTTATATATATATTTCTTTCCTTTATATATATATTTTAGATATATATATTTTTTTGTCAATTTTTTTGTACATTTAAAAATATATATATATAGTTTTGAGCAGTGATGCGCAGTTAGGGTTAGGGTTAGGGTTAGGGTTGCGCAGTTTTGAGCAGTGATGCGCAGTTTTGAGCAGTGATGCGCAGTGTTGTGCAGTTTTGAACAGTGATGCGCAGTTTTGAGCAGTGATGCACAGTTTTGAGCAGTGATGCGCAGTTAGGGTTAGGTTAGGGTTAGGGTTGCGCAGTTTTGAGCAGTGATGCGCAGTTTTGAGCAGTGATGTGCAGTTTTGAACAGTGATGCGCAATTTTGAGAAGTGATGCGCAGTTTTGAGCAGTGATGCGCATTTTTTTTCCTTTATATATATATTTTATATTTATTTTTTCGGCAATTTGTTTTGTACATTTTTTTAAATAAATATATTTTTTTCATTTATATATATTTTATTTGTTTGTCAAAATTTTTGTCACATTTTTTAAATATATATATTTTTTTTTATATATATATATTTTATATATATATTTTTTTTCAAATTTTTTGTACATTTATTTTTATATATTTTTTCCTTTATATATATATTTTATATATTTTTTTTTTTTTGTCAAATGTTTGTCAAATTTTTTTAATATATATATTTCTTTCCTTTATATATATATTTTATATATTTATTTTTTTGTCAAATTTTTTTGTACATTTAAAAATATATATATATAGTTTTGAGCAGTGATGCGCAGTGTTGTGCAGTTTTGAACAGTGATGCGCAGTTTTGAGTGATCGCAGTTTTGAGCAGTGATGCGCAGTTCTGGGCTGTGATGCGCAGTGATGTGCAGTTTTGAACAGTGATGCGCAGTGTTGTGCAGTTTTGAACAGTGATGCGCAGTTTGAGCAGTGATGCGCAGTTTTGAGCAATTTTTTAGTACATTTTTAAATATATATTTTTTTTTTTTGTTTTATATATATATTTTTTTATATATTTTTTTTTGTGAAAATTTTTTTATTATTTTTTATATATTTTCTTTTTCCTTTAAATATATATTTTATGTATTTTTTGTCAAATGTTTTTGTACATTTTTTATATATATTTTTTCCTTTATATATATATTTTATATTATTTATTTTTTTTGTCACATTTTTTAGTAAATTTTTTTATATATTTTTTCCTTTATATATATATATATATTTTATATTTATTTATTTTGACTAATTTTTTTATACATTTTTAAAATATATATATTGTTTTCTCCTTTATATATGTATATTATATATATTTTTTTTTTTTATTTTTTTGGTGACTATTTTTTTCAGGTTTACGGTTAGGGTTGCGCAGTTTTGAGCAGTGATGCACAGTTTTGAGCAGTGATGCGCAGTTTTGAGCAGTGATGTGCAGTTTTGAGCAGTGATGCACAGTTTTGAGCAGTGATGCGTTAGTGATTTTCAGTTTTGAGCAATTTTTTAGTACATTTATTTTTATATATATATTTATTTTTTTCCTTTATATATATATTTTTATATTTTTTTTGTCAAATTTTTTTTTAACATTTTTTTTAAATATATATTTTTTCTTTTCCTTTAAATATATATTTTATATTTTTTTTTTCTCAAATGTTTTTGTACATTTTTTTTATATATATATTTTTTTCCTTTATATATATATTTTATATATTTTTTTTTTTTTTTTGTCAAATTTTTTAGTAATTTTTTAATATATATATTTTTTTCCTTTATATATATATTTTATATTTTTTTTTGGGGGCAATTTTTTTGTACATTTTTTTTTAATATATATATTTTTTTCCTTTATATATATATTTTACATATTTTTTTTGTCAAATTTTTAGAATATTTTTTTTATATATATATATATTTTATTTTTCCTTTATATATGTTTTATATATATATATTTTTTATATATTTATTTATTTTTTTGTCTAATTTTTTTGTACATTTTTATATATATATATTTTTTCTTTATGTATATATTTTATATATTTATTTATTTTTTTGTCTAATTTTTTAGTATTTTTTTAATATATATATATTTTTCCTTTATATATTTTATATATTTATTTTTTTGTCTAATTTTTTGTACATTTTATATATATATTTTATGTATTTTATATATTTATTTTTGTCTAATTTTTTTTGTACATTTTTTTATATATATATTTTTTCCTTTATATATATTTTTTATATATATTTTTTTTTGTAATTTAAAAAATATATGTATATTTTTCCTTTATATATATATTTAATATATTTAATTTTGCGCCCCTCTTGCACCCCACGCTACGCCTCTGGTCACACGCGCCCCCTGGCATCGCACCGCGCCCCACTATTTGAGAAACACTGAGTTAGGGTTAGGGTTGCGCAGTTTTGAGCAGTGATGCGCAGTTTTGAGCAGTGATGCGCAGTTTTGAGCAGTGATGTGCAGTTTTTGAGCAGTGATGCGCAGTTATTTGCAGTTTTGAGTAGTGATGCGCAGTGTTGTGCAGTTTTGAGCAGTGATGCGCAGTTTTGAGCAGTGATGCACAGGGATGCGCAGTGTTGTGCAGTTTTGAA
>JAINUG010002290.1:0-12016 GCA_029706075.1 Aldrovandia affinis
GTTTGTTGACTACTCTCTGGATTTCGATTTTGTATCTTCGCTACTTCAGTCTACTGGTTTTGACCCCTGCCTGCCTAAACGTTCCTTTCTGCCTGATCCTGGTCTGCGTCTGGGTCCTTATCCCATACTCACATTCCTCTTGAAGAGCAGGGTGAGGGCCTTTTCCTAAAGAAGAGCAGTGAGAGGGGCTCTCTCTTCCTTAATAGCAGCATGATGGAGAAATAAGGGCAGTTTGAATCTCCAGGAAACACAGTCCACCTCTAAGTCCCCCTCCTCTCATCCTGGACACCTGGCACTTGATATCTTCCTTTACTCCTGGCTCGCCACTCTGGTGTGACACTCCTGTTGAGCTTGCGCTTTGGTTTGAGCGTGGAAGGTGTGTGTGCGTGTGTGTGTGTGTGTGTGTGCTCAGTGGACCTGAATGGGAGCCACATCCTACCATCCCTCTGTAACCCTCACCTGCTCAGCACAATGGCTGTGCTCCCAGTGCTGGCCTGTGGCTTTGGATTATGCTACCTTCTCAGCGGGCTTTGTCTCCCAGGGTAAGTTCACTCATCTCTCCTACTAGTGTGTGTGTGTTTGTATGTGTGCACACACACATATGCATCTGTGTGCCTTTGCATACATGTGTGTGTTTGTGTGTATGTATGTGTGCGCATGCACATGAGAATGTGTGTGTCTGTGCATACATGTGCGCGTATGTCTAATCATGTGGATCAGATAGTCTGCACTGATTGGCATAAAGAGATACAGAGCTGAGCGCATTCCTAGCACTGTAAAAGCCTCCTGATCTGGAAGTCTCTTAGAGCACTAGTCTCCGTTACCATCGGCAGAGCCACTGCCACATAAATCTTCTTTTCACACCAGTCAGAGAAGAAGGAACAGTCTGAAATAATGTTCAGTAGAGTGCTCAGTAATAATGGAACATGGACTTCAGTGTGTTCATTTGTTCTATGCCGTATGTTTTCAATGCCGTAAATGTCTTCTAATTTTACATGAATTCGAGAAATGATTCATTATTAAGGATTAATTATTATCCAACTCTGGTGCATTGCTTTCTCATAGTTAGATAAGACTCCATCCATTTGATTGCATCCACAGATAGATTACATTTGGACCGTTTTGAGTGAAGGACATTGTGATTTACTGTATCAACTTTATCAAATCCAAAATTACAGCCCCTACAGCACTCCCATTATCTAGTTTTATTTTGATTTTTTTCAACGAAGTAGCAGTTAGCAGTTTCAGTCGAGTGATTTGTTCTGAAACCAAATTGCATGGGATGGAGTGCGGGCGATTCTAGTCCCTTTCCCCAATTCTGCCTGCAGTCTGTCTTTGTTAATTTATTGATGTTCTTCGATATCAATTTGCTGTTTCATTTAGCCTCCTTGATAATATCAATTAAAAAGTTAGCTTTAGCCTTTCTTAATTCATTCTTAATTCACTTTGTTGCGCCGGTCTTTAAAAACTTGTCTATCATGACTTGATCCAGACTTAAGTGCGGTTATCAGAGCAAAGTCACATTTTTTCACCAAATCACATAGCTGCTTGTTAAACCAAGGTTGATTATTCTTAATGCATCTGTTCTCAACCTTTTTGGTGAATATTTTTTTCATGGTATTAATTGTGCCTATAAAGGATTCACGAGGGCTCGAGGTCATCAGTGAGTAGAACATCACTCCAGTCAATTTGTTGTAGTTTTTTCTCAAATGTATTCATGTCCTTTTTTGGCATTCTGTGGGAATGTTTCTATGTCTGGTCTATATTTATGTCTTTTTAAATAAATAAATAAACCCACTTTTTTAATATGCCATTTAGCAGATGCTTTTATCCAAAGCGACTTACAGTAGTGAATGCATACATTTCAGTATATGTGGTCCCAGTGGGGGTTGAACCCACATCCTACGCGTTGCCAACGCTGTGCTCTACCAACTGAGCCACACAGAACCACTTTTTACTAGTTTCCAAAGTTACATAGTTTCACTTTTCAGCTTCTCTGTTGAGGTGGACAGTGCCCTTGAAGATCTACAGATGGAGCTTATTGACCTGCAGTGTAACACTCAGGCTCAAGATCAGAGATGCACATGGAGACCAGAGGAAGATTCAGCAAGATAGACAGTTTCTCAGGGAACTACCCCCCTCTTTTCCAGGGCTGTCCAAGACCTTCAAGAGGACCATGCGTCTTTTTGGCAGCACATATATATGTACAGTATGTGAGAAACACTTTTCTATCATAAACTTAAACAAGTCAAAGCATAGGCGCCGATCCTGTGGGTGCTCCGGGGCCCGAGCACCCACGGAGAAGGCCGAGCACCCACGGGAAAATTAGCCAAATTTACATTGATTTGATAGCAAACCCACCTTGCGCGGCACCCACGGGCAGAAATCCTGAGTCAAAGCATAGACCCAGACTGAGTAATGTCCACCTTGCAGAAATCCTTAGGATTTCCACTGCTCTTTCTGAGCAGAAGCGCAGCCAAGTATCTGGCAAACACTGACCATATCAATATAGTATGACCAATGCAACATGGTCATACAAACAATAAATGACATACAAACAATAACACTGTTTACAAAATCTGTTATGCACATGACATTATTTTTTTGTACCAGACTTATTTAGTATTATTTGCTAAATAAACCAAGAGTGACTTAAGTTGCATACAGACAATTAACGCTGTTCAATAATAAAGTCTGTCAAGCATATTATTTAGTCTTTTATCTGTTTCATTAGGAAATATGGACGACATACATTTTTTAGGGGATCAGGAATGGGTATGGCCCCCCAGCAGAACAGAAAGTTTGTAATTGGCCCCTAGGAAATTTGAGTTTGAGACCCCTGATCCAAATTGTTATGCATTTCACCCCATTATGAATAAACTGTAATGACAGGGACAGTTATCATGTTTTTCATTTCCCTAAAGAACTGAAATTGTGTAAACTGGGAGAAGCAATGTGTGTTTGTGGAGTTATTTTAGCAAAAGCATTTGTTACTGATATTTATTTGATGAATTATGAAATGTTCGATAACTACTCGCTAATGTGTTACCATGTACCAACTAGCTAGGTAGCTAGATTAACATTCATTTCCATTAAGGTGAGGCCACCTCCGCACCTTAATGGGAAATCCGGGGTTGTCTGCACACACACCTGTTGCACGGTTGCAGTAATCCCAGGGGAAATAAAAGATGCACCTGTGTCCTACATCGGGTTGAAGTAGCGGAATGGAAAAGCGTGGAGGAGTATTGAAGAAAGAGAGAATAGTGTTATTTGGATTGCTTACTGGATTGATTGGATTGCTTTGAGAACCCTGTTTGTGTACCATTTCCCTTTGTTTCCTATTTGCCGTTGTATGTTGATTTTATTATTGATCTTTGGCTGAGTTGCACCACAACACCCCTGATCCTGCCACATTTTGTGGAGAACACGGGCAGCGCACTGGTGCCTAAATAGTCACTGAACAATAATTAAATCACTACACCGGAAATTGGAAGCTTTACTAAAACAACTTGTGGAAGCCCAGATTGGCAACGGCAACAAACTGCAATCCTCCGAGTGGTAAAAGGTCGTCTGACCGCAGCTGGAGCCATGACCGCCCACCGCCCCCGAGTGAACCCCAGTGCATTGATTCACAAGCTGATGGATGATGACGACATCGAGGCTTACTTGCAAACATGCAAAACACCTTGATATTTTTACATGTGAAAACGATTACACCCTGAGACCTGGATAAGTAGTCCGATATCAATAAATAATGTATCCCCATGACAACCTTTTGACCAATCTGAATTGAGTATTTAGCCAAGCAGTACTACACTGCAAAAACACCCCCACTAGAAATAAGCCAAATATTCTTAAATCTAATCAAATTGTCTTATATCAAGCAAAAAAATGCCAATGGGGTAAGCCAATTTTGCTTGACTAGAATTCTTAAAACTAGGACATAAATCTAGCCACTGAGAGACCATAATGGGTCTTAAAACTAGACAAAATGCCAAATTTAAGTAAGTTGTGCTTATAACAAGCAATACAAAGTTAGTCATTTAAGATAGATTAACTTAAAATTAGTATTTTTTCTCTTGTTTGAGCTGCCTTTAAGCATTTATACCTTAATATAAGATAAATAATTACCAAAAAAAGCTTACAATAAGACACAATTTCTTCAAACAAGATACATTGGTCTTAATTGAGCTGACTTTTAAGAATTTATACCTTAAATCAAGATTAATAATTAGCCAGAAAAGCTTACAATAAGTCACAATTTCTTCAAACTAGATACATTGGTCTCTTAATTGAGCTGACTTTAAGAATGTATACCTTAAATCAAGATTAATAATTAGCAAAAAAATCTTACAATAAGACACAATTTCTTCAAACAGCATAGTAAAAATAAGTGACATTGTCTTAAATTAAGGCACCAGAGGCATTCTTATTTTTAGCTTTTTTTTTATTAAGACAAAATCCCAACTGCTGCATTGAAAGCATTTGACAACATTCAACCACTTTCTCCATCGGCAGACTGCATTATAACTCTACATGAACATGGTTCCTGGTCCTAGTTCCTTCAGTCTTCTATGAAAGTAAACTGCATACAGTATCTTTGGGATGTGGATTGTTGGTCGAAAAGACAAGACATTTTAAATTGCATCTTGTGCTTTGGGAAACAATAACTGAAAATGTTTCTGACCTTTTAAAGAACTAACATTAATCGATTAATCGAGAAAATAATCAACAGATTGATGGATAATGAAAATAATCGTTAGTTGCAGAAAGAAAAGAGCCCTATTAGAAAATAAAAACACAAAATTGCAAAATATCCCAGAGGAACAATATATATTTTTAGAAATAACACCAATAAACATGTGGCAAGACTAACTGAAACAGATTTTGTCACAAAGGAGAACAGAAAGAAAAGAGACTCACTCACTCACTCACCACCACTCACTCACTCACTCACTCACTCACTCACTCAATGAAGGACTTCCACACGCCAATGGCTTTTTGTAGGAGGGGTTGAATCTCCTTCATGGATGGAATCTTGGAGAATTTCAGTTTGCAATACTGAGAGCAGTGTGGGAAATACACTTCGGGTAAGTGAGGTGAAGGGCATAATAATATGCCATGAGGTAGAGCAGTCCTCGGTGAAACCTCTCACTGTCGAAGGTATATACTGGCGTGCTCCCAATGGCGATCATGCAGTTGTCTTCAGAAACGACCACAACTGGACAAGACAGGGGTCGTTGGTGCAGGAAACCATCAGGGTCTTCTGAAGTCTAGATGACAAAAGTCAATGTAGAAGATTAGAAAAACACAAGTAACACACACCTTGACCTGACTAGGACACTGAATGGTCAAATGATAATTCTACATCCAAAAAAAACCTAGCCGCATTAACCCCTGATATCTGAGGGAAAATATTTTGTATATATATTCTTTGCTGAACATTGCAAATACTGAAAACACCACCGCTAGTTTCAATAAAGCTACTCCTCCAAAATTACAGCATGGACAACACTTCAACTTTGTCATTGTGAAAATGACAAACACCTATCACAAAGAATAACCAAACAGAACATATAATGTATGTATGAATAACTGCAACATACAGTATAAAATACAATACAGCAAGTCTCACCGTAAGGACATGGAAAAGAGCCTCGCTGTTTGCGCCCAGCTTTCTAGGTGGCATGGTGCTGGATGGGAAGAGCAGTGGCAGGGCTCTGAACACAGCTGCAGCATGCTCCACTGGTTTGACAGAAAAGGCACAATACAAGCAGTACCATAAATAACCACTCATGAGATCACAAAATATAAACTTGACAAATCAAGGCATTGTGAACTCACCTCCATTCAAAGTTTTTGGAGGCTTCATGGCTTTCTTCATGATACCATAAAACTGACCTTTGAGTAGAAGATTTCCCATCTGTCCTTCATCTCAGAGATGTACTGGGAATTGGTAGGTTGAATAATTCTCCGCAGCTCATCCAGGACCTGAAAATACATTCAAATACAGATAAATACAAAATAATCTCTATTGCGAGTCCTGGTTAAACAGTTTGATAATGAACTGTTTACAGGGGGTGAGCATTTACTTAATTTCCTTTATATCTAATACAATAACAATAAAGGATTTATATTCTACTCAAATTACTTACATGATCCATTTCTCTGAAACATGGGTAAGCCTCTAGAATCTTTGTCGGTCTGTCTTGCTCCTTTAAAACATCGTAGGTGATGAAGCGTCTTCTAGACTCAAACTCCAGGTTCAGCAAATGAGTTACCGCAGCTTTGTTTGGCTTCTTGGACTTGTATAATATTTGAAGAGTCTTGTAGTGTCTTGCCTGGGTTCTCTGGCTGTCCAAGAGGTCAACTGAACCAGCTGAAGGCATAAAAAAAGAGAGGGGGTGTTAGACTGTTAGGGAGCAACTCAGGAAGTAACAGGATTTATTCATTTATGCACTTATTATATTGCAATATTGAACAATGAAATACTCGAATCGCTGGACAGACACTAAAGCTGTTGCATCTCCACTTGCTGGTGGCGATGTTTTCTTAAAAAGGTTCTCTACCAAAGACACAGATGCATACAGATCGTATTAAATACATACATGCTTCATCACTGCTATCCTGGTGTTGCACTGGGGTGCTGGCTCTAACAGGTGACTTTTCCAGAATAATGGTTGATGCACTGGAATCTCCATCATAGTCACTTGTTGAAACATCTGCATAGATATCCCCATCCTGTCGCGGTTTCTTTGAAGGAGGAACCTTGGCCTTCCTTGGACTTCTGACATTTGAGAGTCTCTTCATGAGCTTTTTAGAAACATGTTCCTGAAGGGTACAAATAGTAAGCATTAAAAGATTCAAGTTTTTACCGTAAACATCAAATATGAGCAATAGTGAGAAAAAGCTACTACTTACCCACTCAGTGTTTGATGATGATGACCTGTCTTTTATCATTGGGTAGTACTCCACCAATCGCTTCGCCATGGCATTGACCTCATGTTTGCTGGGGTATCTGGAGTCCTCTGTGGCCCTTGCGATTGAAATCATATTAGTCATTGTGTTTCTTATGAGTCGGCAAAGGAGCTCCTTGGATAAGGCCACGCCTGTGCTCAGTCCCCAGCCGCTCTGCTCGAAGTAGAGCGCCGCAGACATGTTCAAGCTCACTGTCCGTGAAGACTATGTATTCTGGGTTGACATAGTCACAAACTTTGAAGTGTTGGGCCTCTCTTTCGAAATGTCAGTGCCTCCAGTGGTTAATGGTTGTTGTAGTTCAGCAGCAGTCTATGCCTAAAATACATTTACACTTAGACATTTCATAGGATAACTTCATATATGAATATCAATATGTGCCTTTACTTGTCAGTTAAATGAACATGCATTATGATTTAAAGGATTTTTAAAAAGTTGCATAAGCACTTAATTTTACATTTATTGTTGAATAGATCTCAAAGCAACAGAAGTGAGTACACCCCTGTGCAATATAACTAAAATGTTAAATAATTACAAATCCTGCCAATTTAATACAATTGTATTTGTTTTAGCCAAAAGCCCAAGAAGAACAAAGCTGTTGCAGTTGGTTCTTAATGTGGACCTTCATAATTTTTAATTGATCAAACATTTCTTTTTCAAATGAATTAGCTTCATTCCTCTTGGGCTTTGGCTAAAGATAAATAAAATGTTATTAAATGGACCGATGTATACTTATTTTACATTTTAGTGATATTGTACAGGGGTGTACTGAGGTTTGTTATACTGTAATAGATATACAACTGACCTCTTCTTCTTTATTCACAACAAGCCATATAGCCCGGCGCCCAGGAAATTTTCAGGACCGGGAAACAGATCTTTGATGTCATCCCCGGAGAGTGAAGGCAGTAACTCCTCTCCAATATTAGCAGCTGGAACATAGAGAAGTTACATTTAGTGCCAAGACACTGAACTTATCACTGAATTCACTCAACCTTGTGTACATTACAAGTGAGAATATTTTACCGATTCATTTTTACATTGTGACATTTCCTGTGTTTCGGTTATAACTTTATAACTCTTTCACTGGTATCAAAAGTTAGTCTAGAGCCCTGCCACAAAATACAATATCTCTGCGAAAATCCTGCATTTAGAACCCACTTAAGCATTACCAGCTAAATTTACTTGAAGAAAACTGACACATTTTGCAGAATAAAATTGTGCTTTAACTTTAATGCTTTATGGAGGATTTTAAATGCAAGATTTTTTATCTGTAATGAAGTATTTAACGATGTGGTATTGATACTTCTACTCAAATATAGGTCTGCAGTAGTGCTGAGCGTGCACCATACCGGTGTTATTTTTATGATATGATTTTTTCATAATACCGCAATACCGTGAATATGTAGCAAGGTCGGGAACGCCAAGCCGGCGGAACGTAGCACCGCGGGATATTGTTTGAGAGGGGACTGTTTTTGCAGTTGCACTTAGCAAGCACGTTGAGCACGGTTGAGCCGAGCAGTGAAGAAATGGATAAAGACAGTGAAAGTGAAGTTAAAGTTAAACCTACACTTGCCCATGGCTTATCAAATTACATAGCGAGGAAACTCAAAACAAAACACGAGTAGTTAGCTAGCTAGCTCTGTCTACGTTCAACCAACTCGAACGATACGTAGCTTCGTTAGCCAATAATTTCTCCCGGGGCAGCGAATTTACATTTTTTGGTTCCAGCTTGATTAATTTCCAGGTAAATAGATAGGACTGATTTCTTTGCAGGACACTCAAAACATTTTTAACACAATAGAGAGCTAATCTCACTTTTAAGACTTTAGCATCTCATTTTTTAGACCTAATAACTAAAATTTAAGACTTTTTTAGGCCTTAAAATCGGATTGTTGGATTTTAGACTTTAAGGCTTTTTAAGACCAGCGGGAACCCTGTTTTAAGGCACTTACGTGAGGTAACAACTTCCATTAAAATGCTGCTTTAAACTTCATAAAACGCCGGAAAAATGAGGGATGGGTTTATTCTAATTATTATCATAGCTCCTTGCGCCAACAAACATACCAAATATAAAAGAAATAAATATTGTAGGAGTAAGTTAACGTCAGCTCAAAAGACGACCCTCCCCCCTAACTTGCCAAGCTAGGTTAGCTACGTAAAAACACAACATAACTTTGACATAACGTTAATACAACACATAATAGCTTACTCTGAGAGTGCCAATTGCAATGTCGCCCAGTCCATCCATAATTTGTCTTCACTGACGCCCACAAACTACTACAGAATAGTCACAGCGGCAGGTGTGTGCATTTCAAATGCAACGGCTGGTCGTTTTGGCGTAGGGTAAAAAACTGCAAAAGAGACACATTTGGATCGTACCATCTCTCTTCCAGGGAGGAGGGGTGAGGGCTGATCGTAATACGTTTATTTCGCATTTGCCCAAATTAATTTCTATAAATAACATTATTGAATTACACAATAGTTTATAATAAGTCGTGTATGTGATAATACATGGCTGGTTATTCCTGCTGTTGCGAAACAGAATGACCACCCTCTGTCATCTACACAATCATTCTTGAACTTGTAGAGATTGTTCAAATTTTGTTTGCTCCTGTTATTGGTCTACAGACTATTGACAAATTGAAAACACTCATTGAACAGCGTTTAAACCATATGAAGAACCTTTTCCCAGATAACAACATCACTCCCAAACAACACTATTTGATTCATGCTCCATCCAGATTAAACTACTGGGACCAATGGTCCGTCACATGTGCATGAGATTCGAATCAAAACATTGCTTTTTTAAACAATGGGCCTTAAAAATTAATTTTAAAAATGTTTGCAAGTCTTTGATAAGGCATAATCAAATGTATGAATGTTGTCAGAATGCAAGTAGTTCTGAACACCCTATTTTTGCAAATGAGTGTAATTTGGGACCAACATCAGAAATAAGCAACATGTCATACTTAAAAGAAAAATGAGGGCCTTCCTTGAAAATGATGAAGTAAATAATGCAGTATCTGTTAAATGGATTAATCTAAATGGAAACAAATATATTCGGGGAGAAGTCATTACTTGTGAGTGCTGTTAATTCTAATAATTTGCCTGAATTTGGACTGGTAAGAAATATCTATGTAATAAATTCATCATTATATTGCTTTGAGTTCCAGCAGCACAATACTATTTGTTATGATAGAGATTACATGGCATATAAAATAGAAATCCCAAACATGGCACAAGCAACTGAACTGATATCTGCCGATAACCTTGTAGATTTCACTCCATATTACAGTTTTACTCACAAGGATATGGAATATGTCCCTATGAAATATTACCTGGGTGATGTGATTGACTACACAAAGCGTCATCTGATGTATTGTAAAAGGTTCACTTTCACATGGTGCCTTTGGTGGGACAAACTGTGATTTAAATATTGTTTATAGATATAGCTGTGTTTTGACACTTTGCGCGCTTGCAATTTCTTGTTAATCATTGGCCGACAAGAGCTGATACATGAGTGTTAATGGCTCATGCATGATTTTCTATCATCATGCAGATAATAAATCTAAAAAAAAAAAAAATGTTAAAACAGTTCATCAGCTGCTTAATAGGCCTCCTTAGAGGACCTGAACTGACTTTCTGCTATCCGTGTGTGTGTGTGTGTGTGTGTGTGTGTGTGTGTGTGTGTGTGTGTGTGTGTGTGTGTGTGTCTGTCTGTCTGTCTGTCTGTCTGTCTGTCTGTCTGTCTGTCTGTCTGTCTGTCTGTCTGTCTGTCTGTCTGTCTGTCTGTCTGTCATTTGCTGTGTTAAGGGTCATGTTAAACTGTATTTTTCCATTGTGCAGTTGTTGTTGTGCCACAGTCATTTGTATTTTGCTGTTACAAGACTACAATTCTCTTAATAGTAATAATATGGAATGTTGATTGATTGATGAAATGTGAAGCGGCAGGTTCTGTTTTCTGTCAACATAATGATTCCACTACTGTGATAGCCACACATCTTTAATAAAAATAGATGAACAAACTTAATTTGGTGTCATTTCATGAAATTCTTAAATTAAGAAGTTGTGCAAATGGTCTTACTTAAAACAAGGAAAAAAATATTGTTCCTCTGCTGGGATATCATCCAAACCATTGTGGTAGCTTGTTATTGGTTAAATCTAGCTCAATATTAGCTGGAATGTCTAATTAAGAAAAAGTTTGATATATTTTCTTAAAATAAGATCACTTTTCTAAGGCAAAACATGCTTGACAAGATTAATTTTCTTTAGACAAAAATAAGACTAATTTCCCAGAAACAAGGCTTTTTACTTTCTTGAAATTCCTTTTTTGCAGTGTATAACACAGATTAATCTTTACTGAGTCATTTTCCAATCCAGACTCCCAGAATGTTGGCGCTGTCAGTAAACTAATGTTCTTTAAAAACCATTTATACATAGCAATTGCTACAAGCACACCTATTACGTACTACTACGTAGTATTCATTTTCATTTTCATTTCATTTTCAACAGTTGTCAACTACAAGTACATATAATTGTTTGCATGTAATGTCACTCAAGCTCTTCAATATTGGAGCATCACAGTAATTTGGGAGCCAACTCCACGAGCGCATGTTATGTGAATCTGCATGTTATCAGGGAGAGTTTTCAAAGGGGAGGTGTACTTATCATGGCCAGTCAGTGGTTCAATCGATCACTGTGGTCACATGGTCAGGTCTCAGAGGTGTGACGTCAGAGTGTGTCATGCTGTGTGTTTCAGTATATGTGGTCCCACTGGGTACACAATGCTGTAATGCTGTGTGCTGAGAGACGCATTCAGTAATGGATGTAAATGTAGAGAGAGTTTTACAATGAACGACTGAAGTTTCACGCATTTGGATTCTGACTGTTGTTTCTCCCCACTCTTAGATGGACACCTAATACCTCACCCCCGATCCTGTCCCCATATACCCCACCACACAACACAGGCACTGTGTAAATTTTGACTGCAACAGTTTATTTTATTTGCTGTATGAGTTCCAATCACACTCAATGCAGGGCT